>CM026206.1:22393923-22568923 GCA_014839995.1 Xenentodon cancila
AACAGAAATCCTGGTTTTTTTTTTGCTCAGGATTGTTACATACAAAAAGCATTATATGGATATCTTAACAAGATTTATTTGATCAATGGAGAAATATAATGGATTTATGTGAACAATGTAAACATGAAAACAAGAATGTGAATTAATACCAACAAGCTTTCTTTTTTCCCACTCAGCTATCCGTTTTCATTCAGCATTCCCTCTTCTGGTTCCTGCACCGGGCAGGTGAGTATCTGTATCTGTATGCTTTTGTGTAACAACAGAACCCTGACTGTAGTAGAGAAACAGGAGGGATTCCAGGGATCTGTTAGCAGGAAAGACTTCAGTGAAATGTGAAATAAAAAAAAGGATGGACAAATTCAATAAAAAACGGAAAGACAGAAAGGAAAAGCTTAGATAGAGCACATCTGATAATTAATAAAAGGCCTATAAGGACAGATAGGTTAAACCTATAATAATCATTGTGTTCTGTCTGAAGCAGACTAAGTGACTCTTTTTTGACACCAAAGGAAAACTGGTATTTAGTTTTTCTGGCATTACTGCTTTCCATTCCTAGCTTAATAGGTTTTATTACTGTACACTGATGCTCATCTTGCTTCTCGATTTAATGGCCAAATATGGTAGAGAGTCAGATCAAAGCCTTGTTTATACCTCCAGTCTCCTGTTTATCAGTGTCCATGGCATCCTCCACTCGGCTCTCCCAATCTATGTCACAAACTGCCTGCAAAGTCCCACGCTTTAGTACTAATTTACACAACTAAGATCATGGGTGGACCACATTGTGCTTCCAGGTTCCTTCAGTTTTCACATTCATGAATGCAGCCCCAGGGCAGCACGGTGGCTTAGTGGTTAGCACTGTTGCCTCACAGCAAGAAGGTTCCCGGTTCAATTCCCGGCCCGGTGGGTCTTTCTGTGTGGAGTTTGCATGATCTCCCCGTGCTTGCGTGGGTTTCCTCCGGGTACTCCGGCTTCCTCCCACAGTCCAAAAACATGCAGAGTAGGTTAATTGATCTTCCTAAATTCTCCCTAGGTGTGAATGTGAGTGTGATTGGTTGTTTGTATGTGGCCCTGGATAGACTGGCGACCTGTCCAGGGTGTACCCCTGCCTTTCGCCTGATATGCGTCGGGATAGGCTCCGACAGACCCCCGTGACCCGGAAACGGATAAAGCGGGTATAGATAATGGATGGATGGATGGAATGCAGCCCCACTCCAGTTTTGTTTGGTGCTGTGCTTGTTTCCTTTGGATGTTGTCTGTGTCCAGCCTGTCTAAATCCACCTCAGTCCATATCTCTGTTTGTATGTCTCATCAACTTCCTGCCCCTTTATCTTTTCTTTTTTCTCAATCCTGCTCTTTCCCTGTCCCCTAGTTTCCTGAACCTGATGTGTGCCAGAATTCAGCACTTTGTCCTGAAAGATGTGCTTTCTCATTTTCTCACATCTCAGTCCATCTACCAAACCTTCACATCCTTCAAGGACTGACTGTTACTAAAGACTCTGCCAGCCATGTCCCATACAGTTTGAATCATTTCCTGTTTTTCTTTTTACTCTCTTTCTTTTAAAAACACACACGTGCAGAGTTTACACTAAAAGACCGGACTCCCTGTTGCTTTGCCTTGAGGATATTGGTAACAGCAGGTGTTTCTGGCATGACCTCGGCCTTGGCTTTCCATGCCACTTGGAAGGCCAAATGCTGAAAGCACTCCAAAAATCCTTATTAAGCATTTGAATACTGTTATGTTTATTTCCCTGATATGTAAAATAAATTCAAGCTTTATTGGGGTACCTTTTCCACATAAGTCACATTTGTTCCTCTAGATGTTGCTCTCAAGGTCTGCCCCATAAAGTCTGATCATGCATCAAGAAATCATCTGGCCTTGAATTTTGTATTTACAGGTGTCATGGAAAACTTAATAACGCCTCTGTGTAATATCTTTTAACCACTAGGTGTCTATCTGGACTAAGACTGAGTTCATTAGATTATCATGAAAAAAGATGTGAGAGAAGATCCAAAGTTTAGTAGATTTAATTTAATTTGCTGCATGCAAATGGTTCAAAACATACATCAGATCAGGCATCGTGATGCAGAAATGACAATGATTTTCAGGTTGCACAGTAATTTGAATCTCACAGAATGATGAAGACTAAACAATAACTAATTATCATAAAGAATCATATCACGTGTATGCGTCAGCCGAGCAGGGAAATCAAGGATATATCACAGAATCACTAAATATCTTAAAGATAAGAAATGAGTCTGACCATAAGAGGTCACAGAATATGTCAAAGCCAAGATATACGTGAACACAGATTTAATTTTTCCATCACAACAGGTCTGTGCAGTTATTCTGCTGCCATGCAGCAACAAGAGCTAATTCTTCCCTTTAACAAAAGATAAAATACAAATACAGACAAATAGATACAAATACATACAAGTGTACACAAATGAATATTAAACTGATGTTAAATCCATCGATGTTTATGCTGATAAAAGAGGGGCACCATATTTTATGATGCCAGAGCACTTTACCGAACCATAAAGCACACATGACATTATTTCTGCTGTTGGCCAGATGCTCACTAAAACAGGCTCCCTCTTCCATTCATTCACCTTACTCCATTCATAACCAAGTCCGTCTCTAACTCCCTGAGTCTGTTAGACCAATAATAAAATTCAACAGTGATGGATGTTTAATATTAGATTTATAGCACACTGTATTTGGAGTTACTCCATTGGATGACCTTCATACACATTCAATTGATTTTAAACACTCTCGGAAGTTGCTGGTTGGAAGCACTAAGGAAGCATGTCCAAGCCACGTGGACGGGCAGAAGATCCACGTAGTGTCTGTAATATGCCCTCCATCCGTTCCTCATGGACTGGCGTGCACACACTGCGTCTTGACAATGAGCCAGTCACTTCAAACACTTGGAAAACACAGCTGCACATTTGGAAAAGCGCTTTGATCATTTTGCAGACCAGTCCACTTTTTTATTTATTGATTCAGTTGTGGATTTGATTGCTCACACTGTTTCCTTTTCTTTTATTAGAATTAACATTCTCACATAAAGCTAAATTACTAAATGCTTTCCAGTTTTCCAGTGTGCCAAAAAAAATACTTCTATACAAGGACTAGTGTTTTAATTTTCTATATACATACTTTTTTCTGTTGTCTTTTCTTCCACAAGACAACACCAATATAATATTAAATTCTGCTTAATGATTGACAACAAACAGTAACGTATTATTTTCCTCTTCAGTGGACAGTTTGAAGGCTTTGGTGGGTCTTCAATGTCACTTCACCAGTGTTACTCAGGTATGAATATGTCTTTTAATAATCTTACCTTACTTTTGAATAACAAATATTGTAATGGTTATATGCATCAGTGTGATTTGAGAAACAGCCATGTGTTTTTTTTTCTGCTGCTAAAAATCTTGATGCAAAGGTATTACCTTTTTATGTATATCAGGTGTATTTCCACTAGTGGGGGTAAACCCACCACAGGAACAGGGCTTTCCTGACCCTCCCCAGCCCCTTCAGGCAGCGTGTCTCCATTAAATTGTAGCGCCACACAGGAACCTTTGACCGGACAAGTTGCTTGCCGTGTGATGGCAGTAATGTGCCTTTTTTGCTGTTCGCAAACGGCCAACAGCATGAAAGGAGACAAAAAAAAAATAATGCAGCAAAAGAAAAAGGAGAAGAAGAAACAAGTAAACTTTGAAGGGGCTACAGGGCCGGGGAATTGAACCAGGAAACGTCTTGCTGTGAGGCAACAGTGCTAACCACTAAGCCAGTGTGCTGCCATTGTTCTGCTTTTGTTATATGATAATGTTTCTAAAGGAAATATAATCCAGCCTCCTCCGATAGTCCAAAAAGATTTACGGTTAATTGATTATTCTAATTTGCCCATAGGAATGTGTTTAGTTGTGTGTCTACATGGGGCCCTGCGATGGAGTGGTGACCTGTCAAGGGCGTAATCCTGCCCTTTCCCTGAAGAGAGCTGGAATAGGCTCAGGCTTAATAAATAGCGAGTCTGGATAATGGATGGATGGATGGATGGATGGATGGATGGATGGATGGATGGATGGATGGATGGATGGATGGATGGATGGATGGATGGATGGATGGATGGATGGACAAGTAATAATGCCTTTCTGAAAGAAGTAATTCATAAATATGTGTTACATGGAGTGTCAAAAAGAAATGCAGATACCTGCTGCAGTTGTTTCCTCACCTTCCCATTCATCTGTCTTGCCTCTGTCCTTTCTGCTGGGTGTATCATCCTTAGTCTCAGGGAACAAGACAATGAGCACTACAAAGATTGATATGGCCAAGGCCTGGGAATGCTACATAAGGACGGAAAAGAATGACAAGGACAAAGACAGATCCAGAGAGCGAGGCAATGAAAAAAAAACGCAAAAGACACAAGAGCAGAGGAAAACAGGGCCTTCCTTCCTCACACAACAGGTGGGCTCTATGCATCTTGATGTGATAAATAGTCATGATCAGAACTTGAGTTTATCTGTTGGATGTACAGTATGTCTAAGTTGGATTACCTCTTGTATGTCATGATGATCAAGCACAAAAACGCACCGCACACATGCACATATTTCCCCTTTTCCACTGTTGAGCACCGTTGCAGGGGATAAATGCAGATCTGCTCAGCAGCTGTGGCCTTCTGCAAAAGGAAACATATAGTGTTTTGTTGCTTGTCCCATTATTCATGTTATTCTTGCCTAGTTCGGTTCCATGTATTTCTAGTTTACTACTTTCTCTTTACAACTTATACACATTCACATCAATATATTAACATAAAGGACATTTGCTGGAGAGTGAATGAAATCTTTGTTAGAAAGAAAAATACAGTAAAGAGTAAAGAATAGTAGCTGAAGGAACCCTGGCCTATATAAAGGTACTAGAACAGCATATTACTAGCATGACAACAGATAAATATGTGATGGGCCTTTCCATGTTACACTGACTTTTTTCTAAACAAACAGACTGTAACTGATTGCATGTAGCCAAAAAATCAGTATGGTAAACTTAAGTGTCTATCAAATACGTTGAATTGAAATAGATTGTTTTGATCCGATGTACAGCAACTAACTACAAACTAGACAGATTTTAGTAGTTCTGGTGCAAGCCCGGATGTGGCTGACAGCAACATTATAAACATGAGGGACCAGATTTATTAAAGCATGGAAATTGCTGTATGATCACACGTCCCAAATAACATTGATGGGAGGTCCTTGGGAGACAAACAGACTGGGCTGATCTGCCTAAAACAGGCTGCACAATTAAGTATAGTTGCCAAAAATGGAAGCTGTTGAGAATCGGGAGCCTATCATTTACAGGACTAATGACAAAAGCATGGCATTCTTGTAGCTACAATATATGCCACATGAACTTGATGAACTTTTAAGTAAAAATATTTATGAGTGATTTATTTCACTTTTTGTGGCACTAAAAAGTGCTTTCAACATGATGTATAACTCCTGTTTGATTTTAACCCACATTTGACCTTATCTCATGGAGTTGACTCAGGCTAAGTGTGTTATCACTTTATCAAAACCTACATATTGTCCAAATTTTCACTGTCCTTTAACCCATGGACAACCCCTAGCCCTCGTATCATTTGCCATTAACTATGTCAAATCTGGTTTATGGCACTCTTCCCACATAACACATGCCAAGCTATACACAGCTCCGGATGTGCAGGCCAAGTCTGGCCCTCATAGCATTTGGCTGTACCATAACATGGCTATAAGCACCATACGTAGCTCCAGTGGATCTGCTGTCCAGGACCTAACATTCATCTGCAGCCGAAGTCTTTTGTCCAACCCTGACAGGGCTGCAAATAGCTATTACCCTAGAAAATATTCACTGCATGAATATTAGCATGCGGTGCCCCACTGCATCCTCACTAATTGGTAATGTTAATGTGACTGTGCACTCAGACACAGTCCAGTTCATCCATGTAACCACAGACATCCCAGCCACAGCAATTATGCTGCAAAACAAGCAAACAGACATAAGCAACCTTCTAGTGAGAAATCACTGAGCTTTGTTAGTCAACTAATGAGTAGACGTGGCAGTCATTTTGGTAATGTCTTCTTTTGCCCTGCAAATGACTTTTATGAATAAAGAACCTCTTCCTTCATACACTCTATTTTTACCATTACAACACTGTCCTTCCTCCTCATACCAACAATGTCATCACAGTCAAAATTAAAGACAGGTTGTAATTTTCTTTTAAATTAATTCATATATTTTGTTGTGAACAAAAATTCACAATTGACTGTAAGTAACAAGGCATGTTATTGTCAACATATTTAGAACGGGGCTACTGTAAGATCTGGGAAAAACTAGCTCTATTTGTCAGCCATTGAACGTACATGACTACATGTACAGACGTCTGAGTAGAATACGATCCCTCCGTCACTGTGGGTCACAGATGAAAAGAACCAATCTGATTTCTATTTCAAACTTCACACAGTGCCCTACTACCCTACAGAGCGATAGAGCGCTGCTGTACCTGAAGTCAAACGCTGCTGCTCACATGTAAGCACACGCCAAATTCTACCCTACATTTCGTCTGAACTGTGGGTGTTGACTGTTAGCCAGATGTCTATTTAATTATTATTTACTCAGACAGCTGCCAACTATGATAAACGCATGCCTATTTTCCTCCTCCTCCCACACCGCTCAACTGACCTGAGGCTCATGCATACAATGCCTGAGTTCGCATGCGTGTGTGTGATAGAAAGAGAAAGAAACATGCAAAGAAGAATGCTTGTACATAAAGTACATGCAATACAAGTCAAATCTGGACTGACCTATCGGTTTCTGTCCAAGGCTTGAAAAACCGTCATCCTGCTGATACCAATGAATTTATATGCTAGCCGCTGCTTGACATTTACTTAATATACTTGCATGCAAATAAGTGCTAAACAGCAAAAATGACAAAGTGAGCTACTGTATATCTTTATGTGCTGCTAAAATATCTTCACACAGTCAGTTCTGCTTTTCAGCACTTTTCCTGCTGTAAGTAGTGCACATTTCCTAGAGTGTTATGCACTAGATGGCTGAATTCCTGATTATATGTAAAGCTCAGAACATTCTTGTGGGTCAGCCGAAGGAAGTGGGACACGGGGACAGCTGGGACACTGTAGGCTAACTGCAGAACATCGAAAGAACAGAAATCGCATGTGTGCGACAGGCATGCAGGGAATGCTCGGGAGATTCAGCTATTCATGATTCATGTTTGCTCTGATGCAACTGTCACAAAGGACTATTTCTTTGGGCTTCTGAGTGCTGCTCATGCACCCTGGGCTCCGATGATGTTTGTCCTACATTCGGATCACAAGATCAAGTTGATCACACATGCAGATGTAAAGGTTATGTGTTTTCTGTTACATTGATTTATGACTGTGCTGCAGACTATTTTTAGAGCAAGAGTTCATTGTTGTGTGTGTTGGTGTGTGTGCGTACATGCGTATGTGTGTCAAAAACACACACTCTTACGTAGCTTTGTTGCGAGTTGCCCACAGTGCTCATTGAAAAGGATGATAATGTGTTTTAGACTGTTGCTGCTTATCTCTGAGCTTCCTGGTCCACATGTGCTGTGCTAAGTCCCACACATGCAGCCCGCTACTGGATGATGGCTGATTCCCTGTCAGCTCCTGGCATCAGCTACTGGTTGTCATTGGTGGTTATGGGGACACTCCTAGTGTGATAGATTTACCACCACAAATAGATTTAATGGAGCTCGTGCTCACATTTAAAACCATGTAATAATTATGGCTGAGTGATATACTTTACGTCTCTGACACCCTTTACCTGCTGGCTGAGCAGCTGAGAGGCCATTTGGTCAGCAGTTGTCCCCTGATGGTACATCTCAGCTGTGAGTGATAAATGTAGTTCTTTCCAGATGCCACGGTCTGAGTCTCTCCTTTCCTTTTTTCATGCACACATCTGCCCACATGTGCATGAGACAATGGTGAGATATAGTATCCATATGTCATCTTACACAGTTTAAACATGTGGCATTGGTTCATACAAAGAGTTAAAAAATAATCTATTTTATTCACCCCAACTAGTTTAATCATTAGTTGACTTAAGAAAATAAAAAAGAATTGAAACTTAAATGATTGCTAATTCTAAGCAGGATAAGTATGGCAGTAACACTTTATTGTTTTAAACAATGGTTTCATTAGTTTAAAATAGTTCACAACTCATAACTTTCATACATTTTTTTATTGTATCTGGGAAAAACATTGTTGGTTCAACATTGTTTAAAGGTTATATAAAATGGTGGAACCTTGATGCTTAACTTTAGTTGGGTTTTTGTTTTAGATTTAACAGGCATAGCGTGATCCAAAATACCACTTTCTTCAACCATGAACAGAGAAGGGCAGAGTCAAATCTTTTGTAGATGGACTCAACTGCCTTTTCAGCCTCGTTCTACTTTTATCCTGGCTTCAGCGCCCTTTACAGTCCTCCAGCTACATCTGTTTTTATTTTTCCTCCACCCAACTTCTTTTTAGCCCTTAATGAGGAACATTTTTTCTCACTGCCTCAATGGCATGCAAGAAGCACCCTTTTCTTTTAAGAGGCCCAAATTACAATCTATACTTGATTAATTATTATTCTGTGATTCTCGTTTAAACACGCACTCATTGCTTTCTGTTTTTCTTGAACATACAGTATATCTCTTAGCTTTACTTTCACAGCGGCCTTACATTCTTGAGCATGGTGCTCATTTCGATCCATCATTTTACCCTTAGCATTTTGCAACAATTTAAAGCCAGGTGGTGCTATTAAATGGATCTGATTACTTGATGGTCAGCAAATGTTACCTCCTCTTTAAAAGGAGAGGTTTGGGGAATTTCATTGCCTGCAGCATTTAGGTGTGTTAACACATTTCCAAGAAAGAAAGACATCAGCAAATTATCTTGCAGAAACAATTGTTGCAGCTCATCAATTTGTGAGGAGTTACGAGGTCATTAAACAATTTGGAGTCAATAATTCTTCAGTTAGAGAGGCTAATAACTAGTAGAAAACACTCAAGAAAGTTGCTGATGGCGCTGCTGTGCTGCCCCTCTGATCCACCATAGCATTGCATTGTGGAGAAATGTCACACCTGCCACTAATCCACAGTGAAATCCTTGTGCGCGGGTCACGGACGATAAAAAAAATCTTTTGAGTGAATGATCTGAACCAGTTCATTCAGTGAAAATCTTTTTACTTCACAGCGTAGCTTCAACTTATGTATGCGGATAAACTTTAATGTTATTTTCATTTCATTTTGCAGAATTGCTTTATTTTTATCCACAGTGAGGTCCTATGTGGAATTATGTTTTTCTGTTTCTGGTTTTACATCTGATGTTTGTTTGTTTGTAATTAACAAATAATGGCTGCAAGCAGAAACAAATGTGGCCGTTGGATCATCATCTCTGAAGCTAAGTGGGAAGCGCCTCTGAATATTGAATGTATTGCTTTGTACATAAAACACAAAACGTTCCCCCTGGAGGCTCCATTTGTGTGTTGATCAAGTGAATGGTAATAAACCGTTCCTGAGTGCCTCCGCTGTGAAGTTTTTGTAATTTTCCCACAGACTTACTGAACAAGATGTTGCTAGAGGTTGTGAGAGAGGCTTTTGAGTGTGATGGTTCTTAAAGGTCAGGTTGATTATTCTAAAACAGCAAACTTCAGGCAGAGCTTAAGGTGCCAAGGTGAGCAAGTAGCTTTTTAATAGACTACACATTCACCTGGAGCACTAGAAAAGGTTTTTCTTTAATCTAATCAGGTATGATGGCGCCTGGTTTCTGCTCATTAATTATCACTCTCCATTCACGGCTATTATTCTGTAGAGACGTGTGCAGTAGAAGAAGGTTTATAATCTGCTCAAATTGTATTTGATTGCACAGGAACAGGAAGATCGGGCCATGTTTAAAAAAGGAGCAACATTTTTCTGTGGAAAAGTAAACAAAAAATACTTAAATAATTAACATGAGCTTGGTTATTCATCCGTTATCCTGGAAACTATTTCAAGTAACTTACGTGATATTAATGAGACATGTAGACTATTTACAACTGTTTTTCTTTTCTTTTTTCATCTCGCCAGTATGTTCAAATAAAAATAAAATAAACATCTACTGCCATACCTTTGAGAGTGAGCCCCTGGCATTTGGCTGTCATGACTTTTTTTCACTAAAATGTAAGCTAAGCTCAATAAATAATCCAGGAGAATGAATCATGTACTACCTGCAGTAGACGGCGGAGAGTGCTCCCAGCTTGGAAAAATAGCTGGCCAAGCAACAACAGAGAGTGAGGGCTACACTGGGGCCACTTTTCATCACCTCAAACAACTCTCACTTGCTGAACACTCTCTTACAGATATTAACGCCACCTGTGACTTTTTCAGTTACTTCTTTTATCACTGTGTTTAATTTACTACTCTGCATCTTTGTTGCAAAAATGTTTGCAGTTCATAACATAACTTCCTGATCCAAAAGTGACGCACTTTGTTTATTAACAATTTTAGAAGCGATGAGACATATACATCTTCTTTTAAACACTGTTTTTTTTTCCTGCAAACCCCTTTCAATAAATAAAATTTAAACTTCAGCTTGCATGTTGTTAATTCAAAATGGCTAATATTTAATATTTAGAGGTCATAAGATAAAAGATAAAAAAAGATAAAAAAAAAAGCTCTCATGGATTTTTTTTTGTGCAAGTGTAAGCCATGAGGAGACTGCAAACACTATGAGAGGATCATGTGACAGAAGATGTTGCGGTGACACTTTTAGTCACTTACTTTAGTCATAATTTTTCTTTCTTGGTGGATAAGGGTGTAAAGAGTGTCAGTCTCATTCCTGTTGGACCTCTTTTACCTTTTGTACTATTTCATGTTGAAAAACCCTATAAATAGAAACAGTATACTGCATGTTTTTGTGGACTTTTCTTTCAGTGGAAAGGAACAAATGAGGCATATGAGCTCTGTGGAGCGTAGGAACAAACGTCGCAGATTTGAAAGAGACAGTGGAGAAACGAGGAAGAGAGATGAGAGCAAGGAGAAAACCTCACAAAGGTCTAACAAAGACACACATATATACATATACATATATATATATATACATATATATATATATATATATATATATATATATATATATATATATATATATATATATATATATATATATATATATATTTATATATATATAAAATGAAGGACAGTATTATCTATCATTATATTTTCTCATGTATAATCACAGCAGCAGCAGAAAGGATGATAATGATAATGAGGCCAGGACAAAAAAGAAACGCAAAAAGGTCAAGAAAAAAGCAAATAAGGAGAACACCTCACAAAGGTCTAACAAAGACACACATCCACATATATACATATGTGTATATATATATATATATATATATATATATATATATATATATATATATATATATATATATATATATATATATATATATATATATATATATATATATATATATATATGTATATATATATATATATATATATATATATATATATATATATATATATTTACATATAAATAAAATGAAAGACAGATTTATCTATCATATTTTCTTCTGTATATTCGCAGCAGCAGCAGAAAGGATGATAATGAGGCCAGGATGAAAAAGAAATGCAAAAAGGTCAAGAAAAAAGCAGATAAGGAGAAAAACAAGATGACCTCCGCTGATAAAGAAAGGATGTGATCGTCTGACTGACTTCAAGTCTTCCAATCTGTTTAAATTAACATCTCTGTTGCGTCAGAAAATGGAACAGTCTTTTACATATTTTCAAAGTTTGAGATTAGTTTTTGTGAAAACCCTTAAAATTATTTCATTTATGTGCTTTACACCTGTATTGATTTTTGGTTTTAGCTCTGTGAGACCTGGTGAACAGTGTTTTTCTCGTACTGAACTCTTTTTCAAATGACTTTATTGATCATTTAACCGAATGTACCATCAGATATACTACACAGGCCAAAGCGTGACAGACACAACCACAGCAGATGGCCTCAGTCATCCAGTGATACACAAAAACCAAGTCAGTTTTTTTCTCAAAAGTAAGAAAATTAGTAAGGCCTCCACAATGTCACCTAATTAAATGTTACTTCTCAACATTTTATAAACACATTGATTCTTTATTTTTTCTTATATCTTCCTTGCCAGTGGTTTTGATAAGTTAGCCAGAGCTTCTGAGACAACAGAAAGAAAACAAAAACAAAAAACTCACAAACTACTACTTGGCAATGTGTCTTTAGGTCAACTGGATGAATATGACAACCACTGTCAGTACAAACAGAATAAAGCCTACATTTGAAGGCCATACAACAAACAAAAGAAACATTTTACAAGTGCTTGGATCAGTACTTTTATAGACAACCAACATTTATGTAAAGAAATGTGAGTCCAGTTTAACGCACATAATAATATGTTTATTAGAATTGGCAACGTGTTGTGTGTCCTTTCGATCCCCACTCTCTGGATGCTGTTCCAGACAATGACAGTGTCCCCTAAACAGATAACACCCAACATCCTAGTTAGACGTGTCTCAGGCAAGGATCCTCCCAGTTCAGCATTCCCTGAGGGGCAAGTTGACCTTCTGGTAACAGTCTTGTCTCATGTCAGTCCCCCTCCAAAACTCCTGGCAGAATATCAGCAGTCCATCAGAAGTGAGGTATCCAAACATCAACACTGTTCTCCGCTTCTCCCACACGGTAAGCTTAGAGCGCTCAGCCAGTCTGGAGCGCTGCTTTCCATGTTTCATCGTCAGTGTCACTAAAGCAGTGCTGGATGGTTTGCAGCACTGCTACAGCATGCTGCCTGGCCAAGAGACGATGGTCAGGGTGATTTTACCCCGAAGCTCCTTCAGAAGGCGAACCAACGCTGTGTGGGTCATCCCCCATGTACTCGTCCCATTTACCTCGAGAAGGATGTCACCACATCTACCCAGAGAGAAAGAGATGAAAGCTGAAAGTGTTGAACACGTAATACTGTAGTACCAATAAATCTGTACATGTCTTTTACCATATACAGTTCATGCTGTTGTCAACCTGGTGCAGATCATATTGTTCAAGGGAAAGCCCAAGAAACAAAAGAGGATTTAATACCTTATCCTTCCATCATTGTAAGCTGGCGTCCCTTCCACAATAGAGCGGATAAAAAAGGATTGATTGCAGTTCACTTCCTCCTGACCTCCCACTATACTGAAGCCCAGGCTACCCGAATTGCTCCGCCGCAGGACAATGTCTTTACAGCAGTAGAGATGTCTGTAAAAACCAAAAGGGGGTTTAAACAAACCAGTTGGTCAACTGCAACTTTAAATTCTTTTAAAGCAACTTGACTGCTGAAACAAAAACAACTCATTGCAAAAGTTTAGAGAATGAATCTGTTGTGTGAAAAAACACTTTTGAACATAATTTAAAGCAACACTTGTTTATTAGATTTAGTTCACCCATGTCCACCACACAAAACTGATACACAACAATCTGAGAGAGCGCCTTTCATATTTAGAGGTTTTACTGATTTAGTGGATTTGAGATAGCGGAGGGCGCCCACCTGGGTAGCTGCAGCCATGACACCCACAGAGGGGAGTAATCATCATTCGGCACCGGGCTCTTGATACTATCTGTGGGCGAGGATGTAAGACAAGGTGGCAATGTGCAGTCTTGCAGGCTGTCCTCTGGAGGACGCATCTCCAAGACCTTGAGCACAACAGGAGAAGAGGTGTTCTTCAAATTGGCCACGGCCTCGCTTCGAGTCACCCCCGTCAAATCCACTCCGTTCACGTTCATCAAAATGTCACCTGAGGGGGAAGAAGCGGAAAGCATAGTTCATCTTCTGTTCAGGGTTGATGCCGTGATAACACCTTTTCAAAAGACACCACAGGACACTGACTCATCATCTGCCTATTTAATATTCATCAACCTCCCAGCTCAAACACAAAAGGATGAAAACCAATTGCCACCTGTGCATTAAAAAGCCTCCCAGTGATGAAAGTGGTACACAGATCGACAACACAGTCCAGCTTGCTAGTAAGCAACTCAAAGGACACGTTTGCCTTGCGAGGATATGCAAATTTAAATGAATGCTCCATTACAACAGACAAACATGTTTCATGAGCAAACAGAGACAGCTGCTGCTGAATACAATAATGTGCACCTGGAATCGGGGCGCAATAGACTCAAATTAATTTATGAAGTCTTCATGCAACTGTTATGCCCGTACACATTTTTCTTGCTCTTCTCATAAACAGAGCAGGGATGGGAGGAGGAGAGGGGAAGGTGGTTGCTTAATATAACTTAATTTGGTTATGTGTTAAGATGGATGGCTAGAATCAGCAGTTGGGGTGAAAATCTCCCACCTCCTCTGCCTTCAGGTACGTTATACAGCACAATATCATGAGCGCTGCATTGACATTGTGAGCCTATCCATGTCTTGCTGTTTTACACCTGACTGATTCTGTACGACGAAATGATTATATACTTGAGAAATTCCCCACTAGAACAAAGTCTGTCCTGAACTCTGCTATGCTAATGTTTCTTGTTTTTGTTTAAGTGAACAAATATGCAGAGCGCTGAACCACATCACCAACAGAGTATAAATAACCTTCATAATGACACACAAATATAGACTGTACATCCATCATTTGGTCTGTGTTCATTACCAAAGGCACGGCAATGTCAGGCTGGCCACCTCAGCGTTCCTCTGAATGGCACGACAATAACAGAAGTAAATCATATCAATGCTAATGAGTAATTATTTGCACAAAGGCGCTGATGGCAACATTCCTGATAATATATTCTGATAATTACAAAGTTAACTGATTAGACATTTATTCCACCTTTGCGGATGGAGCCTTCCTGCCCCACCACTCCGTCAGGGTCCACGTTGGTGACGTAAATGGGGAGGTCCCACCCTCGACTGGACATGCCACCTGCCACCGTCATACCCAGGGAGTCATACGGCTCTTTGGTTAAAGTGACAGTTTTCTCATAGCACGCAGGTTTCTGACAAGTGTCCTTTACAGGGAACAGAAGGCAGAGAAAAACAAACAGGTGAAGCAGAGGGAATGCCACCAGGCGGTTATTTTGGTGTCTTGGGTGTCTTTCTCTGTGTATCAAAGTTCTAATGAACACAATAACCCAAAACATGCTATGAATCTTCTCCAAGGTCACCTTCTGCAGACTACATGGTTCAATTAAATTTTGGAGGAGCACATTTGCATAATAATAATGACTCTTTCTCTGAAACTTGCGATAATAGAAGTCACACGAGTGCCATCCATGCTGCGCTGCTGGAACAAGACTCCGATAACAAAGTCATGCTTGATAGCTCATTGATGAATGACCTCATTACCATAACTGGTGAGGTGTGATATACACTCTCTGGCCACTTTATTGGGTATATCTAATAAAGTGGCCGGTGAGTGCATAATGATAAGTACAGTAGGACATCAGACAGCTCGAGTGCCTCCTCGTTCATGTTCAGTATAGAGAAAATGATTCATTCATCAGCATCATGATCCACTATTTGGTGCATCAGTTGGTGTGATGGTGGAGGCTGTGTAGAGACTTCATTTATAAAGAGTGGGACTGTGAGTCAGATGAGGAGAGCTGAGTAATAATGAGTAACACATGGACACGTTGAGCTTGATGAGACGGAGCTAGCGCTGGTTCACTAATGTGCTGCATTCACACATTTCCACTGTGCCCACAGCAGATCTCTTGTAGTCACGTTACTGACCCGAGGGCACGGCGCCGGCTCGAGCTGTGCCAAAACTGCCAAACATTCAGTGCCTTCCTACACACCACGCTGTGTGTGAGTCATGTGTGCTACTCGCCTGTTTGGTGACTTTGTAAGGAATGTTTATGTGTTTGTGAGGTTTACAGTTGATCTGTTTACCCAAGAGACAAAGCTGGGGTTTTTTTGTGGAGGGGGGGGGGGGCACCTTTCCATGAGCAATCCTGGGCTTTAAAACACCACAAAGTACTTTTTTCATGTTAAAATGTCAGCATGAGTTTTATTTTTAGAATTATTTGCTTACGTTTAGGGCCTAAATATTCCCTGCTAGACCTGCTATCGACAAAAACCAGTCAAAGTAACCCCCAGGACCCCCATCCCGCTTGTCTCTTTCGACATATGAATATTATTTACGGCGCTATGTCACACATCAACAACAGTGAAACATTCGTGGCCAAGGGGATTTAGAGGGTTAAGAAAGTAATGATGAAAGAGAAAATGAGAGCGCAACTGAGTAAGAGACCAAACAAGAATAATCTTTGATAGGCGTTAGGAAAACAAAAAATCTCTTTGCCTATAGGGGGGCGCCGAGGAGCTAAAAATGACAAACCTTCCTTTATGTAGGTTTCAGAAAAACAAATCCCTTAAAAGTCCGTCCGTCCATCCATCCATCCATCCATCCATCCATCCATCCATCCATCCATCCATCCATCCATCCATCCATCCATCCATCCATCCATCCATCTATCCATCCATCCATCCATCCATCCCCATGTTATCCTTTGCAGGGTCACGGGGGTCTGCCGGAGCCAATCCCAACTCACTACAGGCGAGAGGCCGGGGTCCACCCTGGACAGGTTGCCAGTCTATTACTGGGGTGTACCGTTGAAAGTCTATTTTTTTTTTTTATAAATATGAATTCTATTAATTTCTCTCTTTGTTTTTTTGGACAATACACTGATATTTGTGTTGTGTTAGAGGTGAGCAACTATTAAGCAACAGTTAGCTGTCTCTAGGGTGGTTTTATATTTGCATTCATTTATTCATTTTTTTTTAACAAGGCTGTTTTTATTTTGTGCTTTCATTACAAATATCAGTTTAATAAAGGGGTTACTTCAACCCATATTTTGGTGGGTTTCCATTAACGGGAGTCCGCCGAAAATTCTTGGAGGCTGGAATTGTCAAGAAGACCGAGTCCTCCGCGATTCTTTCAGCCTTTGTGTCTCTATTACGGTGAGGACCCGGTAGGATCCACCAACATAGCAAAATACTGCTCCATAACAGTCGGTGGCACTTTTGCTTTTTGCCAACTGCCAATAATTGAAAGGAAAAGATAGTAAAGAAGAATGGAAAAACTTGAAAGAGAAGAAAATACATGGAACTACATCAAAAAAGAGGGAGGAGGGTGCTTGCGCTTTACTGTTTGCCTGCACTTCAATAGCAAGGATAAACAGGAGCAGATGAATGTTCTCACAGGGGACATTGACACGGCTGAACAATGTAATCTCCTGCAATCAGCATCGTATCAAAACCACCCTCATCATAGTAGTGTTTAAGGGCCATGCTGAAGTATCCACCTCAAGGCAGGGACATGTTTTGTTCTTGCACAAATTCCCTAAAATTCTTATTATGTGGTCATTACTGATGTGGAGGCAGGTTTGAGGCCCCGTGAAAATAAATACCACCGCTGCATCTATGGAGTGGTGTTTTGGGGAGCTAGGCTCAGATATTTTAACAACTCAAACCTCGTACATGTCATAGTAGTTCCAGTGAATGTCAGGATGGATATTTCTTTTTGATTTTGACATTTACACAGACTGGGTCCATGAAACCGTGTATTTTGCAACACAGTGCTGCAACATGGAATGCCACTTAAAAAAAAGGAAATATGCAAATGCAAAAAATAATCAAGTACAAGAAAGTGTTCAAAACAAAATGATTATTTAATTAAATAGCTGCTGCATCAGATTTTAATTTCTATCTTTTAAGTTAATATATTAAAACCACCAAGCAGAATTTTTTGGGTAAGGCGATAACAGAAAAATTAAATCCTGTGGTGCATGGGGACTCTTCAGTGAGCGGGAGAGAAAAAAAGAAGGAAAAAAAGGTGGCTAGTGATGCGACAATTCTGCAAGAGGACATGATGTTGACTGCTTCTGTACTGCTTGAATGACATGCTCGGCTTTGAAGGGAGAATAATACCTCTATGGATCATTTGCACCTGAAAAGGAATATTTATCATGGGAAAGCGAGACGGGGGAACAAAGCGGCTCTCTCTCTATTAGTTTTGTTTGTGTCTCTTGTGTGTCAGTGCTCACTACTTACAAGCAGTGTTTGCTCAATGTCCACAGGGGAATACGGTGGGGGACCATCCATGCCCCATGGAGCTTCTTGTAGGATGTCAGGAGAGGGCACGCAGATCTGGCGAGACACTAGGAAGTGGACGCACTGCTCACTCGCCTAAAGAAAACAATATACAATAATAAGATCTTAACATTGGCACAAATGAGTAATGACTGGGAAACTGCCTTTCTTATTTTCCCCATTTTTTTTTTTTTTTTTTTTTTACTTTTTAACATTTTTAAGATAGACCACAATAAAAAAAAACATTCTTCTCTCTGTGTGATTCAAACTCTGTGCTGCTTATCCAGCTTCACCATTCACATGCAAGTGGTCTCACAGTCCCATTGACCTGCTGGCTGCACCCCGCTCCCCGCTTCACTCATTAGACATTTCCACCAGTCTACATAACGCACCGCTGAGTCCTGAAATTACCCAGTCCAGCCCATTATTATCCTAATTGAACTAATTTAATTTTATCCCTGCCTGTTATTTATCTCCAACGAAAGCGGATGGTTTGAGTGGCCATCTTGGCTCCACAGAGACCCAGAAGAGCCAGTCAGGCTGCTCAGACAGGAACTCTGAGCCCAGAGAGCCTGCATAGTCAGCTGCAAACACACTGCAATTAACAACCATTAACCAAGCACACGCCATCACTGACTGGCATCAAGCAGGAACCAGAGGCGGCCACATGGCCCGGTCCATCAGGGAGCCTCCACAATTAAACACTATTAACTGCAGTGGGTGCAGACACAACAACACAGCACAATTAGTGTGTATTATCCTAATACCACAGAGGCACAGACTAGCAGCAGAGCACAGTTGCTGGTGGTCTGTAAATTGTCACAAATGTGAACTTTCTGCTGTTGCCCCTGCTGACTGACCTGAATAAGCAGAGCAGCGTGCTCTGGTGCCCCATAACGAAGATCTTGCCCGTTGATGGCCAGCAGGCGATCTCCTACACACAACTGTCCGTCGCGTGCTGCTAGGCCGCCCTCCAGCAGATGAAAGATGTAGACCCCATGTCCTTCTGGCCGCCGCACTAGCTTAATGCCCAGCTGTTCCTGTGGAGCAGTTTTATTCAGGACTACATGAATGCTGTCATCTCTCAAGGGATGGTGGGGTTGGTGGCCACTGGCGACATCGTGACCGTGCCCATGGCCATATGGGTGGCCGTGCGAATGGGAGCGGTAATGATAGCGCTGTTCTCTGAGGACGGTTAGCCGGATGAGTTGGCAAGGCTGTTTTAGAGTTGCTACTGCAAAGCAGTGTGGTACATTACTTATGTCAATGCCATTTACCTGATGGAGAGACAAACAAAGTGGAGTTACAATTGAAACTTCTTTTTCTTCAGTCAAACAGTTTTTATTTATTTTTTTTTACCTTCAGGATCATGTCCCCAGGCAGCAGGCGTCCATCCCGAGCAATGACACCCTCTCTGTAGATATCTTGAATGAGGATGCGAACCAGGGGCGTCTCATTGCCACCGACGATGCTGATGGCCAGTGGATCTGCAGGATCCAGCCGTGTGATTTTAATAGTGGTAAGTTCGCCATCGGGGATCAGGTGATGAAGCTGAGGAAGAGCCAGCACTGAGGGAAAGGGCGGGGAGAAGAAAAAGGCTCACTTCACTTCTGCTGCTCAACAAGAGGAGGCAGTTTGGGAAACAGCCAGACAAAACAGGAGAGGAAGTTAAGGGGAAAGAGAGAACATTGTGAAAGAAAAGAGAGGCATACGGAGAGGAAGATAGATAGACCATGGCGGAGGGGTTCAGCAGTGGAACCAGCTGTCTCTACTCCCTCAGGTTACTAAAACAAACTTGTACAAGCCAAGAGGGAAAATTTCTTTGGCTGATTATTCTGAGTGATGTTTGCATGATTAGTCATATACACTACATCTGTGGCAAGTATGCTTGGGAAAACCCTCCATTTGAAATTTCCACAAACTGCTGTGACTTGGGTGGGGATGTTTAAAAAGTTTTGACAGAGAGACAAGCTTGGCACATTCAGTGAAACCAATGCACTGTGAAAATGTTAACTGGAAAATTGTTTTCTAGTTTTCTTGATATCAGCAAAATAAATCTACAGTCAAAGGATGTACAAATGTATGATTTCAAGAGTTTCAGCTTGTCCCAGATTGGATCCTTTCCCCCCACTTCAGCAGTCTCAGTACTGAATCTGCATACAGGACAATACACACATTTTCTATTCATACGTTCTGCACTGTAAACCTCGACATGTCTGAGGAAAATGTATTTTTCTCCAAAAAAAATCCTCTATTGTGCAACCTCTCCTGATACATAGTTGTGAATTCTACTTCAGTATTCAGATGACACATGTTGAACTGGACCTTGTGGGATTGGGTGGGGATCTTGTGTGGCGAATGAAGCCAAGAGCCTCGCAGTGTTTCTTTTTGTGTTTTTCTGTGGATGTGACACCAGTGCAAACAGTCCTTGGTGGACCATCTCTCTCTGTCGCTCTCAACGCCGTAGCCTCGGCTGTTCATGGTACTCGGCGCTGCACTTTCTCCATTCCAAAGTCAATATTTTGTCTTTATTTCAGCAGATCCCTTCGAGGAAGGAAACAAACTACAAAAGGCTTTCATGTAAACTTTCTTCCTCACCTTTGCACACTCTTTTAAACTTTCTCAGTCCATGCTGTCTTTTTTTGTTTTTACTTGTTCACTTATAGGGACATAATGCTTTGATTTATATCTTGATTTTTTTAAACTTTTGTACTATTTTGTTTGAATGGTTCCTTCTCCGCCTCGCTCTTCCGCCATCCCCCTCTATTTTTAGTGGCAACTAATGAATATTTAATCTGTTCTCTGAGCCTCCTCAGAGATGGCCTCTGAGAATAATCTTCTCCCCAATCATTCATCATCCTTCATTCTTATGCAATACCCCATTCATTCCCCTCTTCCCGTCGTAGTGCTGGTCTAACTCAGCAAAATGTTCTGTTGTCGTTGGCTCTTTTTCCTCCACTTTGCCAATAAAAAAAACTATGATGTGGATATTCCATTAGGTATCACTGGATTTACTATAGAGCATCTTATGGATCTGGATGTCAAAAACAATGCTCTCCCCAGGGACTATTTCATCAGAGCCCAAAGTGGAAAGGTCAGGATGAGCAGCTATAGGGCCATTGCAGAAGAAGTTAAAGAAGAGGCTGCAGGAAGAAAAACTGAAAAGAAAAGAAAGAAATGAGGCAGAGAAGGAGAACGTCCTCTGCCTCGTCTACTGTGACCTCTGGTATCCCATAGATATCTAAAGTGCCTCAGGCTGCCACTCTAGCTCCTGATCTGTCTGAAGTGATGCACCAGCAGAGTTATGCAATCTGCAATCTGCAGCTAAATTATTAAAGAAACATATGCTACTGTTAAAATGTAGGCCCCAAGACACATCACTTTCATTGTACATCTGAGGAAACATTGCAAATAGACACATTGGGAAACACACACATCAAGCCCTCTCTGGAAGTGTCTTCACAGACCAGAGAGAACCCAGCAGATTGTAGAAAAGGGCTTTTATCCATACCTTCTTGTGGCACACTGGAATTTCTGGCATTGTCTCTCTCCTCAGACGTCTCATTGCTGACTGTGTTGCCACTTTTGGTCCTCCGCAGGACACTAAAGGCCCGGTTCAACCTCCTGAAGGAGCGGCTCCTTACTGATGAGCGATCAAAATTTCTGACTGCAAAGAAGACAGGACAGGAAGAGAGTCCCTTTATAAATTACCTCACTCTCAACATGCCCAGACATGCCTGAGTCAAACTCCTCACAGCCAATCCTCCGCTTACTCAGAAAAGACTTGTTTTCACATGTTTCAGCAGATACTGGTAGGAATCTGAAATACATGAAGTCTGTATGGAAAGCGGGTGTTACTCTTAAGCTACATTGTCTGGTGCATAGTGATAATATGTCATGTGATGATGTTTTTACCGGTTTTTACTGCTGCACTGCATCAAATATACCCTGTTGTGTTTTGCCTAGTTATTAAGGGAGACTCTGCTCCTTTCTGCTTGTCAGGTAGTCACATAAATTCTGAAAACCCCATAAGAAATTATATCCGAGAAGGTCAGGA
Source organism: Xenentodon cancila (assembly GCA_014839995.1). Taxonomy (NCBI): domain Eukaryota; kingdom Metazoa; phylum Chordata; class Actinopteri; order Beloniformes; family Belonidae; genus Xenentodon; species Xenentodon cancila. The sequence continues at coordinate 22,416,120 of CM026206.1, forward strand.
GTATAGTGGTTATTTAAAACAGCGACAGTGAATCAAACCACCTGGAAACATCACTTTTCTATCTTGATCTCATTGTATTTTAGGAACTGACTGGTATCCTAGTCAAGAGGATTTAACAGCAAGACATCAAAGGTTTTTTTTTGTTTTTTTTTATTGATTTGGTGCTGCAGCAGATTTTCTCAGGTCATATCCAGGGTTGTTGCACAGGTGCGATTAATAATAGACGTGTCGATGACGAAGACTGGAAGAAGGAACACGTTTTTCTGTGCATACTCTTTGCATGGTGCAAGTATAAGGACTTACGTGCACAAGGCATTATTCATTCCTGCTGTAGAGTTCACACTTTTAGCTATTCAGCAAATAGCACAACAATGCACCTATTAGTAAGTAAAGGTTAAGAACTCTACAATCTGTCTTTTCCAACATAGCACGGTGCATATCGATTCATTTTTGACAGATATTTGCCCACCCTAATTGATCATTTTTCAGGAAACACATGCACCTATAAGGCAAATCTGACCTCAGTTCAATTTTTTTTGCCAGATAAAGTATATTGGAAAACCCACTGTTCAACTGTAGGAATCTCAATGAAACGAATAGCGTTTAGACCATTTCTCCAAATTTCATTTGATGAGCAAGCTATAAAAGCGACTCCTTGTCGTGCATGGAGTTCAACAAGTGATTATTTCATTAAATAGAAATGATCACTGAGTGCTGAGTATAATTGCATGGTTGTGCAACTACAGCAGCGATGTAACACCCCGTGGATTCTAGTGACCGTATCCTAAGCAGACTTGGCCATAGAGACCCTTTGCCTGGTACTCTGCTCTCAAGGCTGTAGATGCAGAAGCGAGGCAGCTGCTGCAGCTCGCCTGCTCTGAGCATGGGGCAGCGAGCCTCTGCAGAGCTAAACTCTCCCTCTGCGGGCCCAGGGAGATGGGGGGGGGGGGGGTTCCTGACAGCCACATTATTCTTTAAAAAGCACCAGCAACCGCTGGAGCTGACAGCTTGTTCAGCAGTAGTGGCGCTCATGGTGGTGGAGGTGGTAGGTACTCAGCCGGCTGAGCCGAAAATGCTGGTGCAGCGTCATTTGGTGTCCACAGCAGTTACTCTAGCAGAGGAGGAAGAGAGGAACTCTCCTGACTGCTTCTTGGTTTCTCATGTAGGAGAAATGGAGGGCGATCTTCGATTATGTCATGATTACAGTCGCACCAGCTATATTTAACCTGAGTCTTATTCCAGTTCTGGCTGAGTTTTTAACTTTCTCTCTTTGTTTGTTTGTTGTTTTTTTTTTAACTTTTTCCCACAACGGAGATTTTATGGATTAGCGTGGAAAAAAGAAAATCGTAGCTGAGCTAATTGGTTAATAGGATTTCTATCAGAGACCATTAAGAAGAGCAGATGCTGTATGTGAGGTTGAAAAAGCGCTTAGGTAAACTGTATTTTAACATAGATCATTTTTTTATACCTTTGCCCACATGACTGTAACGGGAGTTTTAGATGACCCTTCTAGCTCTCTCTTCTGTCAGACGACGCCAGGGTAACGTAACACAGGAGTGAAAACAGCCACACACAAACATCCGTTCACGCACTCACACTCACTCTTCTTGGAGCTGCTGCGAGCTGCCAGGCTGGTCATGCTGCCAGACTGACTGTTGTCCTCCATGCTTGGGTCGAAGGCGGGGTTGACCAGACCGGGCTCGTCAGACAGGAGGGCCACAGCTGCAGAGGTGGGGCTGTCATTGGGCAGCGTGGCGATGGTGAGCTCCGATGTGCTGTCGGTGCACTCACCTTCCTGTGAACGTCGCTTCCTGTCTGACGAGAGCCCATAGTGAGAGGCTCCTTTACACCTGCAGACACGGAAACAGAATGTCCCAAAGTGAGATTTAGGAGCATGTGCAATTAATAATGGACGTTTCAATGATGTAGTGACACTGTTGATGCTTCACGTGGTCAAATAACAACCCGTTTATTAAAGCCAAAAGGGCATAAATTAAGTCCACGGTTAAAGAAATGGTCAGATTCTAAAAACAAATGTAAGCGCCTCCTCTTATCTGTGTGTGTGGTATCCCAGCCTGTACAAGAAACCACAAATATCACAGCGCGAGTCATTTGTTGGCATTCCTACTTAGAGCACATTTGTGTGAATCTACCAGAAAACATTCATTTTTGTTCTCCTACAAACCAAAATACTGGTTTCTGTTGCTTTTATCTTCTCGAGAGTATCTCTAATCACATGTAGGCTGAGTTTTCTCCATGACACTGAGTGTGAGCATCACCGACAGCAGGCTGAATGCAAATTCACAGGAAAAATATAAATCAGCTGGTGAAGAGAGAGAGAGAGAGAGAGAGAGAGGGTGGGGAGCTGACACAACATCTGAATATGAAACAGAAATCGTTTGATTGTTGTTTTTCTCAAAAACAAATCTAATTCCTGAGTTCCAGATGTCTTCTAGCTGTCAACAGCAAAGTAACCACAATACATTTCCACTGTCTCTCTCTCGCTCTCTGTAACACACGCTCATACAAACTCATGCACATATTATGCTGCGTGCAATAAAAGGCTTTTCACATGAACAATATTAAATTGGGAATGTTTGTGTGTGAGTCAAAGTTATCCCTACAGAGCAGGGTCTTGTATTGTGGGAGGATTTTCTTCCATCTGTGAGCCATGACGGCTTCATCAGATGCAGGAATAACTCTGGCCTGTCTCTGGATGTCTCTGCGGAGTCATCAGCACAAACATTAACTGGGTTTTAATGAGCTGGATCAGTCCCAGGTTCAGCTCCTCCAACAGTAGCTCGGGTAGCCACAGGATGAGTGGGATCTATTCTCCCATGCTGTGAGATTTTAGGCTATGAAACTAAAAAGGACAGGTAAAGTAAAGGCAAGGTATAATGGCTGACATCATTGCGGAGTCACAAAAGGACAAAGATTAAATGAAAATGAGCTGTGTGAGCTCAGGGAGCCCATCAGCGCCACCAGAAGCAACGTTTTGTCTCAATTACCAAGCTGTCTGAGCAGGTCATGCACTCTGTCTGTATCCTACAACGAAAATCATTTAATCCAGAAGAGGGTTCTACATCTCCCTCGTAACCGCAAGTCTGACTCCCAATCAAATATAATCCTACACAATACTGAAGTGGCCATTGATCTCCCCCGTGAGGAAATAGTGATGCCTTGTGTGTGTGTACCTGTTTGTGGACAGCACCACTGTGAGTTATTCACGGTTGCACAGAAAGTAAATTAAATTCCACCAAGCAGAGCCACGCAGCAACACACCACTTAACTGAGTGAAGTGTTTGAAAAGGGCAATATTTCAATCAGCAGCAGAGGAGAGGGCAGCGTTACATTCCCGGGAAGGCAGAGCCTTTCCTCATGTCACTCACTGTCAATTAAAAGAATTAAAGCTGAATACCGGCTGAAAACACTACTGACTCTCACAGCACTGTGTTCTCTGCAGCTCTGACCCATTGTTGTAGGAAAAACCTGACATCTCACAGATGGAAAATAACTTTGATGTCGGGAAGTTATGGCCTCTTGATCAAACTGGTTCAACGTGGAAGCCTGTTGGGATAAAAATCTAAAAGCATAGCACATTCCCGCTTTGATTTGCTTGTTGCTACACAGCTTATCTTCCTCTAAAACAGGTTCCTCTTTAACTTTACTTTTTCCCAGTTGGAGTTAATATCTTCATTTACATATAGAGTCAATCTCTACTGGAGTGCCTTGTAGCAGCACTGATTGTGCCGCACTTTCTGGCTCAAACATTTTTCTCCTAATTTTATACTCATACAATTTTGATCTGGTATAAAACCTCCAGTCACACCGGCTTTATGGACCTGAAGACTTCAACTACATACTCCTGTTTCATGATGTGAAGAGGAAAATGAAGACCACAGTCAGTGGCGATGGGCAAACACGGTTAAATACAGGTTTATTCAGTTACAGGCATATTTTAGAGACCACCCACTACTTAAAGCATCTTTTGATGAATGCACACAACGTGAAAGAAGGTGCTGGCGGAGGATCTTAAGGGCTTGATTTCATGTGCTGTGACCATGCAGCGCAGAAGAAGGTGATATTATCCCTGTAAGAAAGAGACAAGTTGTTGTTTTTGATAAATCCAAGATACACAGAGCCTACTGTTTAATGAGCAACTGGTTTAATAATAAAAAAAAATGTTGTCTCCCATAAATGAAAGCCTTTTTCTTCTGAGGGAGAAGTACTGTAAGAGTTGCCTTAAAGCCGCAGCCATACTGGAGCTGCTTAAATGTCTGGGGCTGAACAGTATGTCTGAACCGCTGTGAGAGGTTAAGGGCTGGGAAGCATGACAGAAGAGCCTTGTCTCTCTAACCAGGGTGGTCCCGGGGCCCTACAGCCAAGGTAAGGACGCCAATTAAGTCTGCACACTCGAGAGGAGAAATGCTTGCACATCCGCAGAAATGTGCACACATACTGTACATGTTTTGCTCCTTACTATCAGTCCCTCTTTCATGAACAAACACCATTTTATGTATAATGATATAACTTTGAGTGCTTGGGCAAAGCTATTCTAATGTGCCTACTTTTTTTTTTCGATTTCGCGGGATGATCGCTGAGCTTAGAGGAGGCTCATTAGCACTGCTGCAGTCTTGTCTCATTCAGCCTCGGTTATCACATCATCTCTCTAAAGCCAAGGATCTGTGGAGAGATAAAGAGTGCAGACACGCACTCAGCCTCTCTTTCTCCTCTTTACTCCCCAACCTCCTTCTGGTTCTCCCGACGCTTTTTGCTTTACAACAATAATTACCAATAACGCTACCAGGGACACGGAGGTCTCGCTAAGGCACCCTGGCTGCGACACAAACAGTCTGTTCTTGTGATGTGATATAAACACCAGATCACAACTCATCAAAGCCCGTGAGATTCTCCAATCCTCTTTAGGGGCGAGTGGATTATCCTTCCTAACCTAAATACTCGCTCTGCTCCCTCACTGCCACAGACACTCATGTTGGGCCACACTCCCCATACAGTGTAAATTATGCCAAATGAGATGAGAACCGGAGGTCAGGCAGGCAGAGACCAGCGACAGAAACCGGGTTTCTTCCTGACACATACGCTCATAGTGAGTGTGTACATATACGTACACAGTATTACGTGCATTATCAGGTACACCAGTGTATTGCCACGTACATAGTTTTCACAACAAAATCAATTTGTGGATTACATTAAATAGCTATTTTTTTTGTCCAACGTGACTCATAGTGAAATGTGTAAAATTCACATTCACTTAAAAATAAACAGTTCAAGTGCAAGGTCGACTGCACCGCGTGCACCACAGGCTCCAGTTACGACTGCAGCCCTGCAGCGGGACAGCAGCCCGTGAAAGAAGACATCCAAAGTGATTTTTGCTGTCACAGGATTAATTTGCTCACAGCCATTGAGAGAGTTTTCTGCTCTGCCCCTTTTATGAGCTGATCAAAAAAGATGACTTCTCTAAGTGACTATTTGCCGGATGACGACTGAAGTTGGAAGTCATCTCTCCACTAATTCTTTCTTTCTTTTTTTATTTTTATAACAGATGCAGTACTTAGAAGGGACATTTTTACCACTCCACAAAAACTAGTCACTGGTTGGTGACTGACTCAAAATACAAATCTGAGGACTTTGCTGATTTACAATTCAGAATGCAGTTAATATATACGTCAAGGCAGCAGTCCAAGTCAACAGAGCTCGAGTACAAGTCAAGCTACAAGTTTTTAAAAATTAGGGTTTGACTCAAGTCCAATTCCTGGACTTGTAGCGGACTCAAATTCCAAATTTTCAAATTCCTCAAGTCCAGTTTCTGGACTTCAGTCATACAAGCGTTTGTGTGTATGTATATACGTGTGTGTGTGTGTGTGTGTAGGTGTGTGTGTGTATGTGTTTATACATATGTGTGTGTGTGTGTAGGTGTGTGTGTGTTGGTGTGTTTGTGTGTAGGTGTGTGTGTGTGTTGGTGTGTGTGTGTGTTGGTGTGTGTGTGTGTGTTTATACATGTGTGTGTGTGTGTGTAGGTGTGTGTGTGTAGGTGTGTGTGTGTAGGTGTGTGGGTGTGTGTAGGTGTGTGTGTGTGTGTGTGTTTATACGTGTGTGTGTGTGTGTAGGTGTGTGTGTTTATACGTGTGTGTGTGTGTGTGTAGGAGTGTGTGTTGGTGTGTGTGTATGATTTTCATCTGGCAACATGTGGGGAGTGTATTCTTAGAACACTAATGAACGTGGGGACACACAGACGCAGCTGGTGATGCTCCCACTTCTCAGTCAGTTCGGAGCCCAGACTGCTTGTGTCTCCAGCTCACCTTTCTTCCTCAGCTTTTTTTACAGTTGCAAGGTAATATATGTGTTCAGGATCATTAATTTTGTAATACGGTGAGGGAAAAAACAAAAAAACAAACTTTTACATCCAGAAATTCTTAATGGCTCCAGCTACTTCAATTAAATTCAATTTTATTTATATAGCATCTATTACAACACAAGTTGACTCCAGGATCTTTCCCGAGACCAAGAACATGACCCCCGAGCAATTATTACATAAACAATGGCATGTAAAAAGTCTCCTAGTGGGAGAAAAATCTTAAGTGGCAAGAAAAACTCCTCTTTAAGAGGGAAGAAACCTTGAGGGGGACCTGGATCATAAGGGGGACCCTCCTACTGAAGACCAGCCGGGTAGAGCAGGAAGAGGGAGATCAGAAAGAGAGAATGAAGAACAGAGAGAGAAGAGGCGCAGACACATCGTCAAATGTACAAAAGACAGGATACACTAATATAATTATCCGTCAGCAGCAGAACTAAGACTTCCATGTATATATGACTAATATCTGGTTAGTTGGGGGACTACAGAGACGACTATAAACAGGTTAGACAGCAGACACTGAGGTGGTCAGAGGGTGGGACAACAGCTTCAAGCAAAGACCCAAACATAACTTGTTTTAGAGAAGACAGAAGATACACAGCTCCAGGGAGGCAAGAAACATATTCAGACATGCTATTCATACAGGTCAAAGAAGAATGCTGATGTGAATCAAATATCTTTCCTTAATTAGATTCCTTTATCAATTACTCTTTTTCAAACATAAGGGTCACTTTCCAGCAGACATAAATTTGAGTTTAAATGGGAGGGAAAAGCTGGAATGATAGATTCATGAAGTGAGAGGGGAGAGAGTGACAGAAAGACAGAGTAATCCAGTTAATGATGAACTAGAGGAGTGTTAATCAGAGGATGCGCCGGTGTGTTGATTGGATGCGCCTGCTGTGAGGGGTAATCCCATCTGTTGTGTGGGGAGGAGGGGGAGGCCACAGCGAGAGGAGACGGCCTCTGGTGTGGGAGGAAAATATGCCTTTCCAAAGACGGATCCACACATTTCTAGTAGGACGTCATGAGTCTGCTGGGGGGTTATGTCTCAGCGCCTTTGACGATGAAGGCATTCTGAAATCAAATGGGAATGAGGGGAGTAGCAGATAAAACTTGGCGCTTGAATTTTTCCATTGTGTTTCCGGACAGGTTTGGCATGCTTAATGCATTCACGAGAGCAGAGGATCAGGAGACTCCCAGCCAGCATCATGATGCCAGTCGAGTCAGCCAGTTAGAAGCAGCCCAAACTCTGAGTCATGCCTTTCTGGACTATCAATATGTGCGATCATCAGTTAAGGCTGACCTCATGATCAGGCTGGAAGAATATTTATGCGGCCGTTACTGTGTTAGTGTCTGGTTTCCAAGAGAGCAGTCTCTCCCTCCTTTTTTTGTGAACACAGAAGACGAGCAGAGGACGCAGCAGAGCTGATTTATTCTCTGCTGCCTGGCTGAGCTGGATCTAAGTTTACTAATGCGCCTTATGTACATCCACCTCAGAAGCAGCTGATCTCCAGCCGTGCAGTCTTGCAAGTGTTTGTTTCACACACTGAAGTGCCACAAGCTACTTATATCCCCTATACACTGTACAGTATGTGATCATGGAGAATTCCCACAAGGCTGCTGTCCCACATTGCTCCTGGCACCTTTTAGCCTATATGTCTCTCTCTCTGTGCCACAATAGCCCTTGGCAGCGTCCTGGTTTCTCTCCATCCACGTGCCACGATACAACTGCTTGAACCACTGCCAGCGATGGACAGTCCAACCCGAAGCCCTGGCACTCGGTGGGACACTGTTCACGTGAGAGATTATCCCTGCACTGCTCTCCTCTCTGCTGTCAGTTACACTCTGTTGGCTGCCAGGCCGCTCATGTGGAGGCCTTTGTACAGATTAGCCCGCTGCAGTCAGGAGGCTGGGGAAGTTATTCCGTGTTAAACACGTCAAACCTCAAAAACCCATATATAGTAGCCGGGCCTTCACCTGGTTAGAGTCAGAGGCTTGATGAGACCTACATTCACAACAAACCCACCGTCAGTAGCATCTGAGAGTAGAGCACCTGATATAAATGATTCAATATATTCAGCTTTGCAGCAACCAATGCATATTTAAATATAGTGAAAATGTGTGTTCTTATGACATTCCAGACTCAGTCCCATCCTTACACTAATGCAAGTTCACCTTGCAAGAGTGCTGTCTTTCTGCTTGACGATAACACATCTGAGAGGACGGCTCTGCTAAAGTAAACACTGACCTGCTGCTCACTTCTCTTCATGAATATTGAATCATCTCAGAGTTGTGGCTCTTCTCTGCTGCTGCGTGCAGCATTTACATGTAATTCATGCACACTTTATGCACTGTCAAAGTTCTGTTGCCTTTAATGAGTCATCTGTTTGCTAAGGTTTATATGTTTTATGCTTTAGTCTTTTTTAAATACGTTCAGAGCATTCTTTACACACTCCCTTGCCCATAGCCCCCCCCCCCCCCCCGTTTAACGGTACTGCTGTATGCATACTTGGTGCATAGCGCTCCCAAGACAGATTCACTGAATGTGCTTCACGTAGTGGAAAAATGACTCTGACATTTCTTTTCAATAACTGTGCAAGTAGTCAGGCAAGTGCACAGCCTGTCCTACTGGCCTTTATATTCGGTATTTTGAGTGTGTTAGACAGAATAAGACAAGGAGGGCTGTTTGACTACTGAACAGGGATTAATACTTAATCCAGACAAACGTCTAATTAGTGAAGCCCGCCCCACACTTGGAGCGGACGTGAGGCCGAGGAGGGCATGACATCACGCTCTCTGCCTTTGACTCTGGGGCGGACCAAACAAAAACAAATGATTCGCATTGCTCAGATTCAGTGAGTGTGCAGCAGCCGGGTGGCTAATCCTTTTAGGATGCTGAAGATGTCCGGAGCGCTGGGGAGTGCGCGCCGCTCATTGTGATCAAACGCCGCTCAGATGAGGCCTGAAAGGACGGAAGCTAAGCTAATCATAGTGTTTAAAACATCTCAGCCCGCGCTCAGAAATGAACACAGATTAATTATGAATGTTATCATCAAAGGAGGTCAAGCCATCATGGGGCGGGAAGAAGGAAGGACTTGTGCTGTGTAACGAGGAGGAAGAATATGACAGCCTAGTTGCTCATCTGTTTGTGTCGGTGCCGCGATCATGTTTGCTGCTACTGACAGAGAACAATAATTACATTTATTATTTAATCACAGCAGAATAGTTATTTCCCCACTCTCGTGATGTTGGTAGTAGTGACTCGCATCAAGTAAAGTCTGCACACAAGCCTGAACAGGCATATTTAATGTAGTGGCGAGTCAGATCACGGCCGCTCTCATAACCACACTACATAAGTTAACTGCACGAATCGCTTAAACACAAAGACGTCGTAAAATGAATGGGTTGATGGAGAGGGGGAGAAGGGGAAAGTGGAGGTAGGCAGAGGCTCCGGCTCTACAGGCGGAGCTGGAGGCTGCTGCTGTCAACAGCATGGATAAAGACAAATGGTGTGCCACTGCTCTCTAGCCAGGCAGAAAAACACCACATCCGCGTTTGTCTGCTGCTGGTTTTCTCTCTATGTCATGTCATAATCAGCAAAAACCTCAGTGTCACCGGCCAGGAAAATACTCTCCACCAACTGCTGTCACTATTCTTCGGTTTGCGGATTTCTGAGCCTCAGAGAGGAATCTGTTGACTTTATTTACCAAACAAGCTCTCTCTGAAGGAGCCCACATGGTAGGCATACTGGATGCAATCACCATGGCAGCCGTATGTATGGCCAGATGGAAGGCAGGCACAGGAAACGACCTTATACCCTCCTGTCTCATCTCATCTACCCTATCCTCTCTCATCTACTGCACTGCTCATCCACTTCATTTCCATTCTTTCTTCCTTCTGTTGTTCTTGCTGCATGCAATCAAATGTGAGGCTTGTACCTCTTCCACTTCTCATCTTCTGACCTAGTCAGTACATTACTCTGTATCACTCTTCCCTCCCCTTCTCTCCTCTTCTCTTTGGCATCCACCGCTGTCTGACAAAGCCACTTGGTGTCTGCAGCCGCTAAAACCTTTTTCAGTGAAAAGAGAGCATACAATGAAATGAGGGGATTTGTGTGGAGCTCCATTGTTCCATGTATTCATGCAGTATAATGGGACATTTCCGTCACACTGGAGAGATGAGCAGTAGATGAGCTCGGGGATCAGAAAGCAGACAATGTAGTCAACAGTAACGCTCGCAAAATGAGAGTCTGGGAGCTGACAGAACGCTCCAAAACTGTTTAGATGAAGAGACGGGATCTGTGAGATGCCGTATAGTGTAGGATCTCTTAAATGGCTTAATTATTTCACTTGACTAAAATATTGATAAGTGGCTTTCATTTAAGTCTGTTTGCATACAATATGAATAAAGATCTGTCACTTTTGTCTGGTCTTTGTGTTAGCAGTACAAATTTAGTAATTCTTAAAAATCGCTGTAAACATTTTAGCATTAACTTTTAAAATAAACAGCAAAACAGAATTATAAGCCTGAATAAATAAATAACACTGACACACTGAACAAAGGTTTGTTTCCCTCCTCTTGTTACTCATGCAGAAAAATGTTACTTCGTAGTAAATGTTTGCCTGCAATTCATTTTTTGCATGTTAGGATTTTGTTTATGTCGATCAAATTCATTTTGTGCGTGCATAAAGGTTTGAATGATGAGCGATGATGCAATCGGAGAAAACCCAGCAATACATTTTTAATACCAAGGTGAAAGTCCATTCCACAAACATACATGGCATAAGTACAACCATCCCAGTGCCTGGTGGGACTCTACAACTGTGAGCAATCGTGTGCTGACATTATGTTCCAATCAATGCTGTAATTATACACTCACTCACATGCCGTTAAAGACAAGTACAATAAGGGAGAGATGCCATGCTGCAGTGTTGCTCCGTAACATCCAAACTGTGCTGGACGGCACAAAGGACTGCCTGCAAGCTCTGCTGCATCCCAGTGTCACAGCAACCAGTGACCAAAGCATCGGGAAGCTATCGACTGGTCATATCTACAACCCCAGATGTAAACACTGGGACGTGCACGAGTGTGCTGTGTGAATGAACACCACAAGTGGGAGAAATGCACGGGACACGTGAAGAGCTGCACGGTGGTGTGATGGAGAGGGAGACATGGGGTGATGCTGGCGAACAGGATGCAGAAGGAGGCTGGGAGTTGTACTCACAGTTCAGAATAGAGGATGTGCAGGTTGCCCAAATTGTCTGTGTAGTTAGCCGGGCTGAGCCAGGGCAGAACCAGCAGCAACAGAGCCTTCATGGTCAATGCTCAGCTCTTCCTCCTTCCTTTTCACCCCAACTCTGTTGCCCTCTTCTCTTCTCCTTGAACTGTAGCCGTCTCCTCCTGGATTGTGCCCCCCCCACCTCCCCGTCCCCCTCCTCCACCTCCAATTCTCCGACCGTGGCCGTGCTGACCCCTACCCCCACCACCTCCTTGCCTCCCGCCTACCTTCCACAGACGCGCTCTCAGGCGCGATTTAATCCTTCACTTCCTACCTTTTCAGCCTCTCTTCCCAACCCCACACCCTTGTCCGCTTCTGCCTGTGCAAGTTGCTCCTGCTGCCTCAGGCTGCCTGCCTGGCCATCTCAGCTGCAGAGGCAAACGGGCCAGTTGCCAGAGGTTGAAGACGGAGCGGTGAAGGAAGAAGAAGGAAAGGCAGGTGCAGTGGAGAAGTCCCGTTGTGGCACAGCAGGAAGATGAGAAAGTGCAGGAAGAAGAAGACCCATGCATAGGTGGCACATTTGGAATACAATTTGAGATATGCAGCCCCTTAATCTGCTCTGGGCACTGACGAGTTGTAAGAGGATTTGTGCTCGAATGCGAGTGTGTGCATGTCTCTCTCCCTCTATGAGAGAGTGTGTGTGCATGCGTGTGTGTGTATGTCAGAGAGAACATCGCAGGCTTTGACTTATACTGCAGCAGAAACCACTGAAGGGGTGGGGGGGTGGGGGGTGGAGCACACCAAAAAAAATCAACAGGGGGGAGGTACCTGGTGGTGCTCTGATTGGCTCTGCGTTTTTCACATGCTTACGTGCTCATATATCCTCAGACATACATAAACACACACACACCGCCTCTGCAACCACCTCTCCCTGCATACACAGACACTGGGCTGCGAAGGGGAGGATAGAGGGGACGGAAAAAAATGTACTGCCTTCCATACCCTCACCCCTCTCTTCAAGGATGGACTGTTCCCAGTGCAGCAGATTGGTCTGATCGCTCAAACGAATCTGCCTATGTGTGTGTGTGTGTGTGTGTGTGTGTGTGTGTGTGTGTGTGTGTGTGTGTGTGTGTGTGTGTGTGTGTGGTGGGGAGTTAAAAAAAAAAAAAAAAAAGAAAAAGCAGAGCATGACCAAAACACACCAGCAAATCAATTTTCCCTGCAGGATTGGAAGCATGTTATTCAGAGTGACATGAATTAGAATGATGGCGATAAAAAGGAAAAGCATTTGGAGTATATCTTCATAAAACCGCGAGAGCACTTTATTCACTGAGCCAGTCATTCATCTACACATTCATTCAGTGAATACGGAGACAGTGAACGTTAAAGGGGGACAGGTGATCCATCATATCAAACGTTGAACCCATTCATCATGATTGTGTTGGAATCTGGGAAAGTGGGAAGTGGCTCAGGAAGAGGTGAATGTTGACGGGCTGCCTCAGGGGTTGATGATAGAAGCAACTGTCATCAACCTCAAGATATGATTTAATTGAACAAAAATGTAACTACAATCACAGTGGGATTAAAAAAAACATTAAAACGATTGCTTTCATATTTTTCCGTCTCTTTTACAATCTCTAGTAAACATACAGAAAGAGGCAAATGTGAGGAAAAACATGTTTGGGTAGGATATGGCAGGACATCTTAGGAACTTCATTCTGCGCTATCTAAATTTAACCCCAAACCTCAGAGTCAGATTTTATTTAGAAATATGAAAATGTTTCCTTCCCTCTTGTTATTTTTCCTCCTGTCTTTTCTCTTCCTTTGACTGATTTTTGTAACGTGCACAATCCTTGAGAAAGCCACTTAACTAGTGTTAAATGCAACTGGTGTAAATACCCTGTCTGAATAAATATTTCACGGATGGAGGTAGTGTGGTTACAAGCCAACTTTGCAAGTGTGAGCGTGTATCTGTGCGTGCATGCATGCATGTTGAGGCATAAGTTGTCCTGCGGTATTTGAACAGTGCACACAGCAATTGGACCGCAGGGCACACAGGAAATTGAAAAGTAATTGGATTGTAACAGGATGCAGTTTTGTGAACAGAAGCTAGTTTGCCTCACAGGAATCATTTCATGGAGTCCCAGATTGGCTCACAATCCCAAAAACTGGCATCAAAGCATTTACAACATACACACGTTCTCTCATCCGTTTCCCTTTTCATGCAGTCACAGCAACCACATCATCTTTCACATATTTAAGCATAGTTATAATATTCCTAAAGATAAGATTTACAAAGACCCCCTAACAAGACGTGGAGGCACGATAAAGTAAAGAAGTTGAGAGGACAGCAGGTTTAGACTATACAGAATATAGAAGTACAGGCAGCATCAGAAATAGTTTCCAACTCTGTGAACATGTAGGTTTATTCATATTTTGTATCTGTAAGTAAAAAGTAAAACCACAAGTGTCCACTATCCCTTCCTATAGTGTTTTTATAGATAAATACGTCATAAATATGTCATCCACAAGCGCATGTGTGTGTGTCCACTCTGAGTTTTGCAGTTTGTAAAAGTATTCTGATCCACACCAGAATCTATCAGGGTCTCTCTTTTTTGCATTTTCTTACCGGCAGACAAACAGAAATGACACTCCTAGTCCAAGGAAAGGCAACACATCTGTAAAACATTGCCAACTCTTGCAGCTCAGTCAAATTATTACGTGGAGGCTGGAAGCGCTATCATGAGGCTGAAAGTCCAATCCTACTTTTATGTGACATGTTTTTCTTGGTGTGAACAGAAATCCCTTCGTCATACTTATGCCTGTTTATTTTATATTATTTCATTTTACACATTTGTGGGTTCTTTTTTTCCCCTACTGCCTTTTGAACCCAAGTTAAGGCAGTGGTTTTTATGCTTAATAATAATAAAATACAACAAAATGCTCCAGCACATTCAGCAAAAAATGCACCAACCTCAGAGTAAATGAACAAAAATAAATAAATAAATAAAAGGAGCGTGAGGTGTTCAAACATTAAGCATTATACACGACAGCATGTACTCACATGCAGGTCCCCTCAAAAAGAAAATTTTGTCCAAGGCCTAGCAGCACAAAGTAACACAGCCAACAAAAAGAACCACCCATAACGTAGTTAAAATGTTGTTCTTGACTGCAGGAATTGTGTCTGGAATGACAATTCTTCCATCCCAAAGCCAACAGACGTCATCAGTGAGTAATGAGTACGAAACCAGTTCCCATCAGATGGCGTGGCTGCCTCCGTCATTACAACTTCAAACCTAATGCGGCCAGAGACTGAGATCACGCACACCAAACTACAGAGACACACATCGGTTTGTGCAACCCCTTTTCATCTCTCTGTCCAGATTGGCTTTATTCCCATGACGCCCATTCTGAGTGTCCATCACTACTGAGTTGGAAAAATCAATCCAACCAAACCGCAGAGCCAAGTTTTGTCTGACTGATGTGTCTCATGCACAATTAAAAGAGGACATATCATGTTGCAGGATGTGTTATAAGAATTTTAGAGTTTCATTACGCACCTTCCACTGTCGGACTGCAAAACATGACAAAAACAAACATGCATTTCACGCTCCTGATTTCATCTCTTTTAAGGTGGAGACAGTGTATGTTGAGGTAAGTTCACTGACTCGTGTAAGAGACAAGAGATTGAAGCCCCTCTGACACCAGCCTGTCCTCATTCTGTTTACTTGCCTACTTTTGAAATCGCACTTTTCTACTCTACCGGATATAATACACAATACATGTTTAGGGATATGGTAAATGTATACCTAACAGGTTTTCCTGTGAGACTGGTCTGGAAACCTAATTAATGTAGTTTGTTCCAAATACTGTAGGACACAAGGGATCCCTACAAAGTTTGAGGTGCACCAAAAAAAATACGGTTTGACCTCAATAGTCAACATATCAAAGTACAACTTTTGCAACTCACTGTTGAAAAGTAATAATTGACCTTAGATTGGCTCACCAAACCATTACAGTTTGGGTGAAACTTTGTTTTCTGTTGCAAATTAAGTTTTACTTTTCATAAGCTTTTGGATAAAGTTAGAGGACATTTGTGTCCATGGTGAAAAGAAAGCACTGATATGGAAATCTGATGCAATTACAGGTCTCTTGTGTTTAAATCTGACATTTGCTTGACCTATTTTGCCACTCCGATTGCTCCTTGTCTGGATTAATATAACACATTTGAGCAAACTGGTTCCTTTTGTTTATTATTAGTCTGTACTGAAGACTGGAACAAGAATCTTAACGAGCATTGCCAAACAAAACCTTCCCAATCAAAGTCTCATATAAAATCCTGCCACAACCACAGGAGCATGATAACCTTTTTCACACAATGTGCAGTGGCATCTCTGTGGTCGTGGCCCCTCACCTCCACAGATATCCCTCTCTAACTATAGGAGCGCAGCGGAATCCGACTGGGAAACGGCCTTGGAGAGCCACAGCTCATTATACTGTTCACACTACGTGAGAGAATGAGGGGAAAAAGTGACAGATGGTAAGATGGAATAGAAAAGTCAGTAAGAAGCATAGGAAACTATTGTATGTGCTGCTGGTAAGACCTAGGAACGTGGGAGACAGCAGAAAAAGATGACTCTTTTTGGTTTTGTAAGGAGTTTTAGGAAAATTGTGTTCCAAAATTTTAAATGTAAATAAAAAGGAGACTGTGCCACTTGTGTGTGATGTTTGGAGAGATACTTTAAGTGTCCTAGTGGCATTTTGAGCATGCTGATGATCGTTGATGAAAGTAGACCCACACTGAGAGAAACTACAGTACTGCTTTTTAATGATATATATGCAGAGGAGCTGGGCATACTTAGATGAAAGCCTGGTTTGAGGAGGAGCTCTCTCCTTTGAGACTCTAGCTGTGGGTTAATGAAAACGGGCAAAAGCAGGCGGGAAATTGAAAGTGAGTGTTTACTGCAGGTCGCTGTGGTTTCTAGCAGACAGCAAGAACAAATAGAGGCAGAGACCAGTATATTTTAGTTTTCCTAATGGGTAAATGGTTTGTGCCTTCCTACCTGCTCTTTATGTGGTCTTGCAGTTCGCCACGAGGCAGGTTTTCGGTGCAGTGGTCAGTGAAAGGGCAGGCTACAGTCAGCTTGTCCAGCAGCTTGTGCACCAGCAGGCTGGGCTTCCTACAGCTCTGCAGCATGAGGGGCGAACGGCACACGGGGCAGAAATCGCTCTCCAGCAGGAAGCTGGTGAGACACTCCTGGCAGTAGGTGTGCCCGCACGGCGTGTCCAGAGGCCTGATGAGCGGCTGCAGGCAGATGTGGCAGATAAGGTCGTCATCCACCTCATCCTGGTAGAGGTACTCGTGGTTCTCTTCCAGGTTGTGACTGTGACCACATGACGTACACATCTCAGGAGGTGGTGACAGCAACCCATATTCGGATGGGGAAAGAGGTGGAGCTGATGCTTCAGCCATCACCGAGGCGATTTCCACCTTTGTACTCTCCTCCCAATGCTCATTCACAGGGCAGGGTTTGATTGGTCATCTTGGATCTGATGAGGAAGTCATTAGCAGCAAAGATCTGTGAGGAACAGAAATAGTTCAGCACTACATAAATAAAGATTAACATTTTAAATTTGGCATTCAATGTGTGTCAATAACTTTGTACTTTCTTTACATTCTCCGAACAACAGATAGTTAGTAATAAGTCCAAGTTTTCTTTATTGTGGGTGCATTATTTGATGGCGTAAATAAAAAGGGGTTACTGGAGGCTGAAGAGTGTTTTGAGGCGGATGCCAAGTAGCAGCAAAAGAATTTGAAGTAAAGTATCTCAAAACTGCACTGAGACAGCAATATTCTCGCAGAGTTTCTGCCCCTGACGAAAGGGAAACAGCACGGTTGTTATCACATGAAAATATTCATAAGCTTTCTTGTAGTAAGGGAGCAGGAGCGCTGGAATGCTGGATAGCTCTTCTCTTCACACATGCATACAGCGGCATCAGTTCGAGTTCTGCAGCCTCCAAACTTTCTTTTCAGTTTGTCGGATTTTCACCACCGGCACCGAGGAGAGATATTGAACTGGAGAGATTTCTTCTCTGGATGCAGGAACATCAATACTACTCATCTCAGCAGCGAGTGCGGAGGCAGATTGTCATGCAGCCCACTTCACTCTCTGCTCAGTGGGCTGCATGACAATCACTCACCGCTGTCGATCCACGGAAGGAAATGACAAGATTTCAGTCGTATCGAATCCTTATTTACTGCGACACAGCTTTATGTAGTGCTCTACATTGCAAGCGTGCCAGTGTACACGTCATATGTAGAACGGGCAGGCTTCTCGAGCACATGGACACAAACAGATGGGCTCAGTCAGGCACACGTCACCTTGGCAACAGCAATCTTGTTGGCGCTGTGCTAGCTTTGTTTCTGGACCCACTACTGGTTCTTGGCGGCTTAATGAGACACTAGAGCTTGTTAAAAAAAATGCCAGTGACAACAAAACTTGGGAAGTCAACAAAATACAAATATAATTCAAGTGCTAGTTCTGTTTTTAGTTGTTAGATCTGTTCTGAATTATTTTTAAAAGGCACAACCAACAACAGACTTTGATGTGCAGCCCAGAATGCTAATGTGTACAAATTTGCATCATTGCACGTGTGAACACAGATCTGTCCAAAACCTCCAAGTAGAATAACCTAACAAAACAACAGCAGCAACTTTGGTGTGTCTAAGAGGGACAAGATAAGATGTAGCAGGAACGTTCCCTCTGGGAACTTGCAGTGACCTGCTGATTCATCACACTCAGACACACCTGCTGCATCTGAGGTCAGGGGTGATGTATGGAGTCGAACACTTTCATCAGAGGAAAGGACCGACAGAGGGAAACAGACAGCAAATGCCAGTTGGATATTTAAAAAAAAGTTTAAAAAAACTTGATACCCATTCTCCGAAATAAGCTCCTTTAAGGCCATTTTCACTCATGAACGCTGGAGATTTTCTGCAGAATGTGCTGACGATTTGGGCTCTCTGCTGATGTTCGCACTGGCACGTCACAGTGGGAGACTCATTACTGGAGTTGTGCTCTCACAGCTGGAGATGCAAGTGTAGGGGCCCCTAGATAGGATGCAGATCATGCAAAAAGTTTGCTGCAAAACTCTCTGTCTTGTTTCCAGCGTGCTGGGAATGGATGATGAGACAACCTAGGACTGGTTCTGTCTTGAAATGTTGCATCTACAACATCACCGCCTGAGTGGAGGGCAGCATGCATCTCTAAACAGGCACATTTGGACCTACACTGTAAGTTCTTTGCCCACTTAATACCCATTTAATGTATCAACCAATTTCTGTGTTGAAAGCCCAAAGACAGCATCACATCAACAAAAAGAATCCAAAACTTTTTTTTCTTTTTTCTTTTCCTGAAACAGCCTGGCTGACATCTGCAGCCTGACTGGAACCCATTGCTCACAATAATCTGTATTTGGATTGAAGATCACAAGAAAGCAATGCTACCCAGCCAACAAAGACATGTATTTACAAGCAGAAACATACACATCTACACACATGCCTCCACACACCCACTTTTACCGTCAAGCATGTTCACGTCAAGCATGACACACCCATATCTGAGAAGCATCAACGGTCCCAGGCTTATTCCTAATCCCCAAAGTGAAACGATGATCATGCAACAGCAGTCCTGTTGTGCCACCGCCTTCATTAGAGACAATGCAGAAGAGCTAAATTGCCTGAACCTTGACAGACTTTTTTGCTGATGTAAATTGCAACATGTGAATTATTAATGACTAAATTGGGAATTCAGTATCCAAACAAGCAAGAAGAAAGCCAAGGCTTTGAGGCTCCATTATTCTTGTTCTTTCCATATTTACATTTTAGCTTTCATCACAAAGTGAAAGGAGAAGCAATGTTTAGATTGTAAATCCAACAGCAAGATTTTACCGTGCACTGTGGCTTGGCCTAAGATGTTGTCTCCTACGCTTCTCAACTTTTGTGAGCATTGGGATTGTACCTTCATCCTGACACGCTGAAAGTTTTATGTAAATGAATCTGCGTCAGGTTTTCTTTTCTATGATCTGAGATGACTACAAGTTAATAATGGCACAAGACTGTGCCAGCTCAGCTCTTTTTCCTAACGACTGAGTGTATTTAAAAAACAGCCAACTGACGAGGTTATTGTTCCCGTGTCAGCATTTCTTCTGACCACACTGACCCAGCATGCCGGTACTTACACATCCACTCATGTTCAATCAAAGAAGTCAAATACTGCCTGAGTCAATCAAACAAAACACGCTCGAGATAATAGAAACACTTCACACAGACAAGAGCGGTTCCATATGGTAATCACCGATGACTACATATTCTGTTAAAAAACAAAGGAATCTTTATAGATACAATAGTGCTGTTATACTTGAACTGACAAACAGTACACCTGATGCAGGTGTGGTGTTTCATTGTCAAGACCATAAAGTGCTCTGTGAGTCATGTTCAGAGGAAAGTAAGAAACAAAAGTGACTTATACTTAGAAAAAAAATACAAGTATTGTTGCAAACAGACCCATAAACGTGGACCTTATGCACAAATGATCATTAAGCAGCAGGCAGGCAGTTGGAGGCTTCGAGGGTGTATGTCAGATCAAACACATACAAACTCCTACAGTCTGTTGTGTTCAGACATGCCCCGAAACACAGAAAAATTCCATTATGGCGTTCTTCTCTCTTGTCCCGCCAGCATCTGCTTTGAAATCACATGAACAAAACAACTGGAAAACAGACACGAGGAAGTATTTATGCATGTAGCAGGGTAAATTCACGAGAGAATTTTTTTAAATTAATGCAGAATGTAGAGAGAAGATTACTGAAGCTCATAATGAGTCGTATGTAAGCATTGTGGAAAATGATGAATACTTAATCTATATTTACTTTTACTCTCTCACTCAGATAATATGAGATAAATTCATGGGACACAAAAACTCGAATTTTACTAACTGTGCCACATGTTGTTCTCTGTAGAGTGAACATATGGGATAGGGAGCGAGAGTACCGCAATTCCTATCCATTACTAATCTCCACATAAAGATTTTGTTTATGTTTGCACATGTGCCTGTCTTTGAGTTTTTAGCAGTCTCCTTAGTTAGTTTGAGCCAGACCTGACGCTTCAGTCTGGGTGAACAGATGTGAAACCCTGAGAAAGGACTTTGACATCGGAGTGGGTTAGAAAAGACTGCGCATACACAGGCAAAAGCAAATGTACACCAAAAATAAAACGGTTGTTACTCCTTCCTGCTCACATCAAAAAGGAAAGTGATAACACAATCGGCCAGATATGTCAATGTAAATGACTCTCAAACAAAAAACAAGCAACCTGCTCTGCAACACTTATCTGATATATCATGTCAATTAGTTTGATTTGTGAAGTATTTAAGACAAACAACAATCACACATCTGAAAATGACTTGTAACAGGAAAGTAAACTTACATAACTTAATCGGCGAAGTTCACTTTCAACACTGCAAATCACCTGGGCAGGTCAAGTTTTGAAGTGGGTGTAACATTAAACCCTTCAGAAAGGAGGTGGAGAAGAAGGAGCGTTAAATGACTTACGAAACAGGACTTTGTCCCAGTCAGGGAATCTGCCGATTGGCTGATCGGTCCTCAGGTAATTTTATCCTGCTGCCAGTCTTTAGGGAATTCCAAGCCAATACCAGGAGCAGTGCTCCTGCGTGGGGCTCAAAACCGGCTCACCTCTACCCAGCAAAGGTGATCAGGAAGTGAAAGAACAGAGGGGTGGAGTTTAAAAAGGTAAACAGGAGAACTGCCCAAACCTGCTTTGGGAGTTTGGGAGAAACTGGATTTCCCAAGACTGAGTGAACACATGAAAAGAGAGATTCAGCAGTTATATGAAACCGGGCTTTCAGAAACGTATGCATGTTCGACCCACAAACGAGACCATCTTTGGAGGGAAGATTGAAATGTCAAGCAAAAGGGCATTTCTGGTTAAAGATTCAAGTTCTGGAAGGACCCACCTCTATAAAACAATTAAGATCTACATGATACAAAAAAATAAATAAAAAATCCTGCAAACTATTTACTGATACAGACAGATGTCCTTTTACCAGGAGCTCTATAATCTGAGTAAATGTAAAATGTCCCAGGTTAACTTATGTTAACCTGCACAGTATGCAACATGTGTACATACACACACACAATAATCCTCGTTGCTTCCACTGAGCTTTCTTTTATTGCCGGTGTGGTTTGCTCCTCTTTGACAATAGCTACCTTTATAAACCCTTCCATGTAACTGGCTTTGTACAAAAACGGTTGTTATTCCTGATTGCAGACGCGGCTTTCATCTCTGCTTTTCTTGCCTCACACTGTTCCTTAAACCTAGAGACTGAGCCACAGGTGCTCCAGGCAAGCACAACTGCACAATCTTATGAGTCACTCTGTGATGTAAGCAGAGCTGAATCATTTACCAGAATATTCTCAAAGCAGACGAGCTGTACATAGGTAATTTCTGTTTTTTATGGGTGTAATGTGGAGAAATACAGATTACATTTAGCGAGAAAAATACAAAAAAAACAAAGCAAAGTAATGACTACTTGTGCAGTAGAAGATATTCCTAAAATAGCCGCTCTCATGCATATGGTCTGAAATAGGGAGGAAAAAAGTTGAACGATATACATTGAAAAAGTGATTGTTAAAGGTAATTAAAAAAAAGACTTCCTGCATGTCTTAAAACGAACAGCAACTCTAGTTTCAATTAGCTGAAGGTTAAAAAACAATACATAGTGTAGTGGCTGATTTATTCTTAAATTATTATATATATAATAACTTACACATCACTATATGATCTGAATAATCTGTTGAAAGAGTGTTAAAGATTATGTTTTTTATTGTCAGTACTTAAAAGCTCATAGTTAAAGTCTGAATACTAAAAAGAAAAGAAAACAAAAAAAACACATAAACAATACTCAGACTGACTTAGTGTGACATAAATACAAAAGACACTTAGTGTTAGTAGCTTCTACACCTGCCTACCTCTGAACTGGTTTAGTCTAAGTCTAAGCAGCATTCATGAGTACAAATCCTAGTCGACTTTTAGGATGCAGTCCTTTGCATTAATAAGAACATAAAACAAACTCTTATGTGCGCTACATTTGAATGTTCCTTCATCTTCAGGTGCACGGTTTCACTGAGTAAAGTTGTTGCATCATTGCCACCACACAGGCCTGTGGGCAAATAACAGTTAACTGTTAAATAACACTGAACTGACTAACTTACTTTGCATAGCACAGTGGTTCCCAGAGTGGCGGGCCCGAGCCACTGCAGGGGGGCTGCGGTGTCAATGAATGAAAAAAAATTATGCTTGGACACGCCAGGCATAATCAGAGGCCCCGCTTGCCAGTGGGCATATCAGGCAAATGTTTGGGGCCCTGAGCCCAAAGGAGGCCCCCGAGGGCCCACCAACTTTAAATCAAATAAGATTTAGTAATGATGGTGTGACATAAGCTAATTTAGTTCGGAGAACCTCAGTCTGTCCTGCAAATGTTGAGTGTCACGGTAAAGTCACCTGCAATCAACTTGTTTACTCGGCCAGCAGGCTGAAAAAATAAAATAGTTATCCCGGGCAAAAGTCGTTCTTCAGCT
Source organism: Xenentodon cancila (assembly GCA_014839995.1). Taxonomy (NCBI): domain Eukaryota; kingdom Metazoa; phylum Chordata; class Actinopteri; order Beloniformes; family Belonidae; genus Xenentodon; species Xenentodon cancila. The sequence continues at coordinate 22,439,369 of CM026206.1, forward strand.
GTCAAATTAAAGCTGTGTCCAGTTAAAATTGAGTGTCAAGATAAGAATGCTTATTAGATAGTTAAGAGTTAATATTAGAATGCGTATTAACAGTTATAGAATTAATTGGCAAGAAATTAAGAAAATGTACTACTGGGGTGGATGGATGGAAATAATTGTTAGTTGTGTGTCAGTGGTTTATATATTATTTATTTATTATAATATTTATTTATTTTTTTCTTTCTCATGAGTGTCAGATGATTTACTATATAAGGTTAATTATTTGAAGGGGCCCCTGTGAATTTTTGCCCAGGGCCCCAAGAGACTCTAGAATTGCAGCTGAGCATAAAGACAGGTTTTTTGATGGGAAAGTTGTTTGTTTTAAACACATTTTGCACAGAGAGGCATTTTTACTATCAGTTGCTTCAGTGCCTGACCACCCTTGGTTGGCCTCTGCTTTTGAATAAATCATCCCTGGTAGATTTTAGTTGGCTGAGGTCTGTGTTGTGGTCCTCCATCCTGTTGTCCCATCACAGTACAAACTGGCCATTGAGAGCCCAGCGGGTTTATTGGAGTGCAGCAGGCGGTTCTTACCTTTCTTACCAGGACTGTGAAATTGAGACTTTAACATCTGCTGAATAATGAGCTTCTTTGCAGAGGATCATACATAACCATCAAATTATCTTAAGGTAAAAAAAAAAAAAAAAAAAAAAAAAAAACCCCATTAAAAATGGTCAAAGTATACACCGTTTCCCCATGCTGCGCAGCTTCCTGCACCGAGCCCGTCCCGGCTCAGTTTGATCTCAGGACACTGGTGTTGTTCCTCAAATGTTCCTGGATTCAGTGGATTTTGTTACCTGTGTGATTTGTTTGCTCCTTGGCCCAATATTAAAGCCAGCTGCCCCTTGAAAGCTATTTACCTCAATTTTGTCACAGATTTGAAATTTTTTTCAGTTTATGGAACTTGCAGCATTAATGTGTCACTTGAATTCTTAATGTTGTTTGTTCATTTTCTCTGGATTCAAACAGTCAAATATATTAACAAGCACAGATAAGCAAAACATGACTGACGGGTTCCTTTACAGTTCTGATATCACTCCCACGTCCGTCTCACAAGCCCCGTCTCCTTCTCCAGTGAAGAGCATAATGTAGCAGGAAGTACCACGAGCCAGGAAATAGCTTCTTTTACTAACTTATACAATGTGTATCGCTGCATTGACTCAGAGATTTAGAGTTTCTTGAACTCTTGAGTTCTCTTTGAAGTGCTGAGTGGACCTGAAGCTGAGCTGAACCTCCATCCTGTTTTTGTGCTGAATCCTCAGCTCCCTGCTGCTGGAATTTATCTAAACGCTGTAGCGCAGGTGAAACCAATAATCTCTAAGATGCTTTCTTTACCTTCTCCTATTCCGCCTTCCTGCTTAGACTGGCATATATTCTCCAAACCCCCTTTCCTACGTACTTCCTCTCGTCTCAGCTCTGCTTTACATTCATCTGACACACATTCCTCTAAATCCCTCAGAAAAGATAAACAAGAATGCAATAGAAGTGGCTGAGACACAATCATGGACTAATCAACACCATTAACAGCTCTCACTTGTTTCTTTTTCTCTCCATTCTCATATGGATGTGAAAGACTGGTCATGTATTTTCCTTATTTCATGGTATCAGTACAAACACCCTCACTAGCATGAATAACGGCGTGAAGCGATGTCGGAGGGCACCTGATCAAACAGACAGAGCTGAGCCGACAATGGAGATTCATCCTTCTTCCCTCTCTAATGTGATTATCCAGCACAGATGCTGTGTGGCTGCAGTAGCGACTCTTTTCAGTGTTTACTGAACTGTTTGGTGAGCGTACAACTGGTGAAGTCAATGCAGAAGAAAAACAAGATTGTTTCAACAGAAATGTGTCTCTTTAAATTGGGCAACAGCAATCCCTATTTATTTCACTTAGATGAACCCAAAGCTCTTGCTGCTAAATGGAATAAATGACTAATATAGAGTTAATGTAATACAGTATATTTCAGCATCTCTCCTAATTTTTGTGTGAGCTTTATTGCACTAAATGACTGGACATTTCATGTAAATATGGTGTTTGTAAAACTGAGTTGTAGAGAAGTGTCATGTGTTTTAAAATGTGTGGTTGAGCACAACTAGAAGCAAAATTCCTTGGATGTCCATGCAGCAGACCAACACTTCCTCTGGAGTTTGCAGGATGATCAGTCTGCTACATTCATGTTGTTTTGTTAATGACTGTGACTATACATCTTTATTTTTGTACATAAAGGTGTGTAGTTTTGTTAGTTTTCTAAAGTTAATATACAAATCCAACACTGATTCATCAACTGAAATATTTACAGCGACACGTTATTTTGTTAATTTTGGGCGAATTTTCAGTGTAATTACTTCTTGTACCATGTGACACGCAGCTTCTTTAATAGTCTATTGAGAAATAATGGTACATATTGTAATGTGTTGGACTGAAGAAAAAATTACACAAACAAAGTTTGTTGTTTAATTAGCTGTGCTTAAATTCATTCATTTTGATGAGATGTTAAAAACCCTACTAAAAGCCTTCATGGTGGATCTTCATCAAATGTCATCGTGTTCCCATGAAGCACCTCTGTGTTTAGTAATGATTACAAGTAACAATGTTAAACACCTACCACCAATCCACATGCTAGAAAGTCAGCCATCCATCAAAATCTACTGATCTAAACTTAGGTTGCCGCAGCCTGCACAGAAAGGTCTAAAAAGTGAGGTAGCATTTAAACGGAGCCCAAATTAAACCCCACAGTGCTTCTTTACCAGCAGTGGATGTTTCTGAATAACTCGCTCCGACTCCAGTTGTAGCAAGTTCCTGCAGTTTCACAGTAACTTGGACAAATTAGTCAGTACCCTGAAAAGATTGAAAATAATTTGACCATAGCTCACGAAGTCTTCAGTCTATTATAAAGGGTTAAAAGTCACCACTCTGTTTGGTATCATGGTGTTCACCACACTGAACATGGGCCAGAGAAAGCAAAGGAGAGAGTTGTCTGAAATATAGAGTCGAGGATGTTAAAGTAAAGACTGTAAGACCATCTCCAATGGGAATGGTAACCACAGAACAACTAGCAGAGGTTCAAGGTGAACTCCAAGGTTATGGTACGTCACTCTCAGATCACAGCATCCATCAGTGTTTGAGCCGAAGTGGACGACCAAGAAGCACTTCACTGTTGAAAGCTGGAGCTTTTTGGTAAGTCACATGAGCTCTGTTTTTATTGATGAAAAAATGAAGCGTTTAAAGAAAAGAACAGTGTTTCTACTATGAAACATGGAGGAGGCTCTAGTTATGTCATGTGGCTGCTTTGCTACGTCTGAAACAGGTTGCCTTGAATCTCTGCAGAGTAAAATGAAATCATCAAGGTTTTCTGGAGTGAAATGTGCTGCCCAGAGTCAGAGTCATCTCAGTAGCTGGTCAATGGTCCTCCAACGGGATATTGACCTAAAACACAGCTAAACCACCAAAGAATGGCGAAGAACAAAACATTGTACTATTCTGAAGTGTCCTTGAGTTAGTCCTGATCTAAATCCTATTGAACATCTGTGGGAAGAGCTGAGAAATGCAGTTTGGAGAAGAAACCCAAACCTGAGACAGCTGGAGCAGTTTGATCATGCGGAGCAGACCACAATGGACCAGAAGTCCCACTGAGTTATAAAAATCACTTGATTGGAGTGATTCCCTCAAAAGGTTGTGTAGCAAAATACTTAGTTGAAGGGCCCATCATTTATTTCAGGCCAGTTTTATGACTCCTTTTTTTTTTTAGGGTTTTATTGAACCACAAATAAAAAGTAATGCCAGATTATCATCAGCTTTTCTTTCTTCAAATAAAATACCAACAAATGTGTCCCTGCTGTCTCTGTAAAGCTATGGGAGGCATCCAGATCATCATTAGCAAATCTCAGTAGAAACACAAACACAGACCCAGTTTCAACTCAAGTTAGTTTGAGGTATAATTGAAAGGAAGTAAAGGTTTTAGACACTTGCAGCAGGCAGCACAGTCCGGTTGGCACTGTTGCCTCCGAGCAAGAAGCTCATGCTTCATATACGTACGTCATGTAGAACCTTTCACTGCAGACTTCAGACGGGTTTCTACAGGAACTCCTGCTTCCATCCACCGTGCAGAAACATCCATGTAAGGTGAATTTGTGATTCTAAACTAACCATAAGTGGCATATTTATTTAATGTGGACCTGTGATGGACTAGTGGCCTGTCCACGGTCTTCTCCACCTCTGGCCCAGTGACAGCTAGGATTGGCTTCAGTCCACCCAGCAGACACTGAATAGTATGAAATGGGTTTCTGAAAATGGATGATTAGTAGAAAAACAAGGAAACAATGTTTTTTTTCCACTCATAAGTACCTCTTCTGAGGGAAGCACTTTAAGTTTAATGCATGTAACCTTCGGCTTCCCAGCCTCGCTCAAAGTGCCATTTGAAATACACAAGTGCTCCTGTCAAATATTGTTTCCCTCACTCTTCACTCACACCAGTGACAGAGTGAGGCTTTCCATCACCCTGAGAGCCACACATACGAACCTACACACTTTACTTTCCATCTGTTAGTCACTGCCGTGGCTCTGCTGGCCCACTGCCACCTCACGCATGCTTCAGTCTGGAGATGAGACCAAGCATCGGAAAGGATGAGCTCTGACGCTTTTTCATTATGGCCTAGCACTTCTAGTTTATCACTGTAACTCTAATGTCTTTTAAAAGGCATGTTGATGAAATAGAGTGGTCGATTTTAATTTTCTCACTCCTGGTGATATAATAAAAAGAAATGACGTTTAATATGTAATTAGTGTCGTACAGGAACAGGAAAGAGATCTTTTTTTTTTTTAATTACAGAAAAAAATACATTTTCCAAAGTGTGGGTGTTCACGTGTGTCGATGTGAAAGCTGCTCTATAAGCAGTAACCACTGGTGTAAATATCATCATTCAGAGCGCAGGAGACGGTTTGTGTAGTTTGTTATGCTATTTAGCAAATGTCAAAGTGACACCAGACCAGATTGGAACAAAAGAGGGAGACCTTTGCACATATGGGGCAACAGAGATGAGCGCAAAGCAGAATACAGAATCAGAGGTGAGGGATGGACGCGGATGCAGAAGGACAAAGCAGGAGAGACAAAACTATGAAATGAGTGCTGTGTCTGGTTTAGTCTTTATCGTCGAATCAGTGGTCTGAGTCTCAGGAGCGAACCGAGCGCCGCTGTTCCAGCGGGTAACACACAATCAACACCAGTCAGCAAATGAAGATGAATGCGCTTAATCTCTCTGCTGCCAAAACTACACCTTGGCATTGAGACACACTCCCACATTCAAGCTCCCTAACTCACTCACACACGCATTCATCTACAAATGAATTATCTCACAAACGTCATGGCTGCTATACTTCAGTTTTGTATTCATTTGAATGTTTCTGCACAACCTTAAGTGAATAAAATCTTCTATATAACCCTGATAAAAGCCTGGAGGAGTGTGCTTTCATATAAGCGCACTGACGAGTGTGTTGAAGGGAAACTAGAACAGGGCCACAGATGCTTGACAGCAGGACAGTCTCATTATCCTAGTCCATTGTGAGAGGCTTTCAGCCGTTCCTGCCAACCGTGTACGTCACTCAGAAGTCGCCTTTGGTAACAGATCATTAGCCTGATTGTCTGCAGGAGCTGCAACTGGAGATGGCTGGTTAAACTGTCCTCTAATGTGACAATATACCCAATTACACTGGAGAGGGTTTGAATTTCATCAGAATGTAACAATGGACAAATGGCCTAGTGATGTAAATGAAAAAGTATGTCTGCTTTTCTTTACACTGGTCATAGATACAGTAAACCGCACAGATGAATCAAATCGTTTTTCGGGCCCCTGTTATGTGGCAGGAAGAACTCCTAGTCTCTGAAAAGCTGTGAAAACACTGTTCATCGTTCCTGAAGACAGATGACAGGTAGATAGCAACCAGGATCTAATTGTCGATGACACTTGTGTCAGGATCCGGGAGGAGGCTGGTTCACTGTAGCACTTTAGCGTCTTCTCCTACGAGGGAAACCCTCACCTGAAAGATCCCCTCCAAGTCTGCCCATCTTTCATTATGTATGTAATGATTATATAACAGACAGGAATGTACATTAAAAAAAAAAAAAAAGTCTTTTGAGACTTAAGCTGGTCTTGCTCCAATCTTTTCATTGTATTTTGGAGTGATTAAATTGGGCTTATGATGCAACCGCCCAGATGACCAAGACTTACAAGAATGTGAGCAGACAAAGTCATTCATCCTGAACATAATCCTCTCATACTTCTATCAGACCATCACTGCATTCGGCTGCCTTGCAGACCTGCATCCACAGGCATATGAGCACCAGCCATGAAAACATTGCGCAGTCAGTGATGCTTTGAGAACGGTGCAGAAATGTGGAAAACATCAAAAGCTTGTGAAACACGATGAGGGTTGAGGGAATGTGTCTGTGCAATGCTTTTGAAAACAAACATCATTTTGAGAAGGAGCTTCACAGATCTCTCCTTCTTTCCCTATGCTCAAAAGTGATCACTCAGCTGCATGTCTAAATGCCTTAGATCTTTGCAGACGCTTCTATAAGGGGCTGTAAAATCCTATAAGTAAACTGAAACTAGGTATGTTTTTGTTAGTCGGCAAAATAATTCAGAATTTTTCACAGCATTACTTCTCCCTGTCTGTGTTGTGGTGTCGAGGTGGGTTTCATTCGTTTTTTTTCATTATTGCTTCTACAATGGAAACTTTTTTCTCTCTCTCTTTCTGACTTGTTTTGTATATCTGTGAAACGTTGTTCCTCTGCCATAAGCTGCTGCAGAATTTGTATGTTGTATTGATTTTCTCTGGGTAGTGCTTATCTCTCCACGTTGCCACAGACGAGTCCCATATGTTGCTCTGGCCCTTGTACTTAATGTTCCAGTCCCAGCCGTTTCTGTGCTCTTAAGTCGGCCACCAGTGGTTATCTCTCTCTGTGACGTGAAGCGTCTTGATGGCTCTCTTTCACCCTGAGGTTACAGTTACACGCTGATGCAGAGTGCAATCGTCACGGGGAAAGTGAAATTGATGGCAAATAAGAAGGAAGAGTCTGAAGCTCTAATAAGGACACAACATAACAGCAGGAATATTATGCATTTATGCATTTAACCAGGACATTGACTCCTTCTCTAAAGATAAGAGTGGGAAGCGACTGCAAACATAGCAGTAAGAGCAAAGCAGGAATGTTGCAGTGGTTATTGGTGAAAACCTGAACATGTTATTGTGAAGGGACTCTGGATCCAGGATATTCAACTGATAGCTGTGAGCGTCTGTGCATGTTGAGAGAAACAACATGCACTACCTGTCATCATCATCTCTGCAGATTCCTGCTACGCCTGTAACAGGAAGACAGTAACAGCTCCAGCTGAAACTTTAAACCAATGGTTTATCAAGTTATTTTATCATATTTTACAACAAAGTTCTTTGCTTTTATTGGTCTAAAAAGCCCTGTGTGCAAATTTCCAGGAACCCAGTATCTGGAACTTGTTGGTTATCTGCATTTCAAATTCAGTGCACATCTTTTTACGTGCTACAGTAGTCAAGTAAATTGCTGATGTTATCTGTCATGGTCTTTTTCACTCTCTGAGTCTCACTCAGTGCTGTTGGTTTCAGTCTGGTCGGTAGGGTTTACTGGTACTCTTTTGGTTTAGGAGTCCTGTTTTATTTTGAAAGTCATGTTCCTTATGGGTTCTTGTTTGACTTCCCTCGTTCTCTTCTGTCCTGTCTGTTAACGTCAGTATTTCTATAAGCTGTCCTGTTTATTTCCTTCCCTGGTGCTCTGTTATTATTCTGTCTTTATCCTGTTTTCTTGTGCTCCCCGTTGTGCTTACTTGTTCTGTTTCTCTGCTCTTGCACATCTCCCATGTTGCTTCCAGCCACCTTTTCATTCTTTGGTATTTTGGACATTTGGTTTTTGGATTTTCTGCTTTGTGCAGTGTTTGTTAATAACTCCTGCCTCCTACGAATACGTCTTTCTCCTGCTTGTCCTAACAGTTTTAGATGTGCACCTCTTTTATTTTAGCTTATTGTCTTCATTTGTGCAAATCTGTTTCTGCACTTATAAACTGCTTACCTTTCCTGGTCAACCCTGCCTTACTTTAACCCTTATGGTACGTGTCTTCTCCGCTAAACACACGACGAGCTGTAACGGTATTTACCCCTATGAAGCAACCGTGTCTGCCAAAGAACAAACTATGATGTCATTTACCAGAACAGACACAAGACACAATTACAGCAAACTAAAACATCCCAAAAGAGTTATTTTTAAAGCTCCAAACAAGTGCTTAGATGCTAATATGGAATCGTTACTGTTCTGGGATCTAAATATTTACACACTACAAATAGTATTATATTACGTGCTCTGATTTTCCAACTTAAAAAAAAAGTAGAATTGCAGCACTGTTGACTGGAGCAGCCAACAAAGGCTTCGGTTCCTCTCGCATTCGGCATCTACCATGAGTGGAGGGCTGGTTTGGAGTTGTCACAGATCCTAGTTGACAAAGAACTCTGAAGTGTACAACGGTGAAAAATGTTGTCACAAAATATAGGTTGGAATATCTGATTATGTGGGTTTTTAAGGGTTTGCAATGGCAGTAAGCCTCAAGTAACATGCGACCCAGCTAGGAATGATTTCTACATTATACTGCATTTATGAGTTACCTTTTCTTCCCCTTTACTGTCCAGTGTCACAGTCATCTGCATCAATGTGACTTTGCCTTCTTTGTGTCACAGTCAGCGCAGTGTGTGGAAATTTCCAGTTTTTAGCAAAACACTCTTGGTGGGTTTGCGTTTCATAACCTCCTGAAGACATAACATCTTCAAGGAGCATTTCTGAGAGAAAAAAAAACAACAGCTTACCAGAAAAAGGATCAGGGTCAGGGAAAGAAAAATAGCATTTCAATCTGGAGTTACCATGGCGTGGAGAGGACTGCAGAGGGGAGCTGCTGGGAAAAAAGGGAAACAACAGCTTTCAAGGGACAAAGCACAGAGAAAGCAGACATGCAGTACGTTTACATGCACTAGGAGAAGGTCGAGTGATTGCCTGAGTCCAACTGATTTAAGTTTTAAAAGTCAAGTCGAACCAAACCGGAGTTCTTGAAATCGAGCTATTAGAGCCAGATAATGCGATTCTAAATCGAGCTATTCCAACATGTATACGCAAACCACGGTTAGCCGAGATATTGACCCCCTTCTGGAAGTGACGAGCAGAAGCGGGAATAACGTCAGTCACGGCATGACAACGAAACAGTAGCAGAAGAAGATGAGGACGAGGAACAGCGAAGAAAAAGAACAACAAAGAAAATATCCATATCTTTGCGTGTTGTTGTCCTACTACTACATCTGCTTCAAAGTACCGTGTTTGATTACTTACTGTTCTAACTAACCAGAAGAATTCAAACGTGAAAGGGCATGTTGCGGCACCTAGTGTCGTGGAGTCCAACGCACCTCACTCTAGAATTCGTTTGTCTTCCCACGCATGCATGCTCGGATTTCTCGGAAACTCCACTTAAATCCTTGGCTCGATTGTTGCCAATAACTCAATTTAGATGTGCATGTAACTGTACTGATGGGCCCTACGGTGAGACGTGCAGCACAATTCTGACTTTAAGACAACTGGTTGTGTTCAGATATCGAGGAAAGAGAGAAGACAGGCAGGAAAATAAAGCCAGGGATTATAGTATATATTTAAAATGAGAATCTTAAGCAGGAGAAGGTTCGACGGTGGTGAGACTTAGGTCACACTGGGAGTTGTGCCACACTCCTCTCTTTCTCTCCTTCGCCTCTCTTTCCCTTCCTCCCTCACCACTGCCTGCGGCTATCCTGTGACATCCAGCAGAGGTGGAGGTTGGGTGGGGGGGGGGGCACCATCATCAACATCCCCTCTAGACATGGTTACTTAACATTAAGAAAGGGACACATAGATTAAGCCAAAACAAACACACACATTTCTGTGTCTACGCTGTGTTGCCATAATCTGGGTTTGTGTTTGTTTTTTCTGCAGGAGATTATAATAAAATACTAACCACTGTAAGCTTAACTGAGGATGATGACAGACAACTGATGCCCTCTCCTCTCCTCAGATGGCCACCTCTTTGCCGGTCTCCCTCCTTCCTCGGATAAGTGGAGTGCACAGACGTGTCAAGTTTGTGGAGCATGGCCATGCTCTGCTTTACCTGCCAGCAGGTCTGCTTTATTCTGTAACAGTTCATGGTTGCAGCAGACCAAAAATAAATAGATAAACTAAAATAATCTAGACTGGTCTTAGAAAAGCAAATAGACATCTGTTTGCCTGCCACTGATATTAAAAAAACGATGCTATGGATTTATAGAACTTCACTGTGCTTAAAGCCACACAGTGTTGAATAAGAATTTTAAGTGGTCTAATAATCTTAGAGTGGGGTAAAAGGGTAACTATCAACAAGCTCATTTTATTGCTGGTAATTGCATTTAGGTGGTTCCTAATCCTATGATGTAGATGTCCAAGGCACAGCAGAAAGGACCAGAGGCCAATGAAATGGTGTATTGACCCTGCTGATGGCCTATTTTCAAACTGTGATTGTTACATAATTAATAGAAGATCAATAGTGGCATAGCTTACATGCAAACAGGCTGGGAAGTCCCATGAGGGCAATAGGCAATCTCTCTTTTTATCACCACAACAGTACTCAAGAGTATATGCAGACGCACGTCATAACTTTCAGAATTATTCATAACGCAAGAAGGGAACAAAGCATTCTTTAAGCATCTTCTATCAACATAGGAGCATTCAACACTAAGCAGAGAGCCAGTGGGTTTGCCAGTAATACACATATTCTGTTTCTTTTATTCTGTTTTTTTTTCGATTTTCATAGGTAGAAAAAGCTACTACATTCAGACATTATGCTAAATTATTCAAATGAAAGCAATGCGGCGCTGCAGTCAATGCTCTGCAGTGCAGTCATGAAAACAATGTAATTGACAGTGTTATTCCAGTCAAACTGACTGCAAACTTATTATGTAAGAATGATTGTGGTGAATTTGTAACGCAGCATGTGGCTCGTTAGAGAAGCGCAGTTTAATTGTTTGCTATTGATCTGCATACTCAGTAAACAAAGCTGTGATGATGCGAACTGTTGTTCAAGTAAAACAGATTTGATGTAATCGGTGCTATAAGACACACGGTTACATATGAAAGCTGTTTGGTAAACTTTAAGACTTAAATCTACTTTGAAATATTTTGGAGGAAAGAAAACATTTAAAATACACATGATGGTGTTTATTTCACTGCATTTTGTTAATCTGATGTTTCTACAAATCAGTACATTTACAATCAGATAAGCCTTTACTTTGATATTTAAACAATGATTTTCCAAGAAATTGTGCTGCAGAATAAGAATCTTAATAGAAGCACCAAATGAGTCCGGTTCAAGCTGATAATCGTTTCAAAGTTTACCTTATCCACCTGTGTTGGTCATGTTTAAAATAGTCACATTCTGCTTGTTACATTCTGCTGACCACCCAACACAAGTCCATGAGAATGTAATGAATATAAAACAAAAAGAGCCAATTATGACAAAGTGGGAATATTTCTGAATGCAAGCAGACTTGGTTGTAAGGTTTGATTGGTCAAATTTCTGGAGATGGTGAGAAGGTCCACAACTCCTGTCGATGCTCAGAACAGATGTTTTCAACAAATAAACATGTTATTAATGCTTTGTTTTCAGACCCTGAATCCCTGTATAAGCCTGTGCTCATAATTATAGATGTAGGAAAGGCAGTAAATATCTGTTGAAACACAAAATATGTGCATTCAAGAAAGACTAATAATGCCATTGATGCAGTCATCAAACCACATTTTGGACTCCAACCTTTCCAGCAATCGAAGCTGTGTAGGCATACAAGTCAGCAAAATTGAATGCTTTTTTCCCCTATAAGATGCATTAAAGTGTATAGATTTTTTTTCTCTTTTGATAACATGAGACAAAACATGAAAAAGAGATGAAAAAATAAACTTAGTGTAGACATGATATACATATACATAAACATATACATATACATATACATATACATATACATATACATATACATATACATATACATATACATATACACACAGAATTCCCGTTAGCTCTTATATAGAATAGTTGGACGTCTACTTGAAGATGACTGTTTTTAAGCTGCCATGCCAGTCAGCATTCCGCCAACGCTTCAAAGTGTTAGACTTAAGTCATAGTGGTACAGCTGTTGGAGCCATCGGGATGCAAGTGCAGCCAGCACACAGTTATTAGCTCTAATGAGCCTCTGGCTTTGAGGCACATCAATGAAATGCCTCATTCATAATAAAAAGCTTCGGTCCCTTGGGCAGTGGCTAAATGAACTGGGACCAAATGCAGGCAAACAGTTTAGTCTGCTCCCTCAGCTCTGTGAGCATTAACGCCCACAATTATGCACACAGCTGACATCCAGAGTCTGATTGTACAAAAGATAGCTTAGCAGACAAGTAGTTGGAAAAGTTCGAACAAGTGACACAAAACAATTTTATTTTAAGTGTTACAACCAGCCTAAGAGTCATATAATCCAACGGCTCAAGATTAAAACTCTTCCTTCGCTGTTCTGCTTACGAGTACAAAACTACTGATCATATCTTTCCTCAAGATGAGAATTTACCCTTCAAGATCCAAGACATAGCCTCTGTTCCAAAATAGATATATTCTCCATGCCTCTTAGTGTTTGAATATGGACATATGGCACTAAAAAGGCCATCACAAAATCACAAACACCTCTGAAACAGCAGTGATGGACGGCATCTGTGCTGGTCAGTGCTGATGGTGACTGATCAGCCTCTGCGGCCAGCAGTCTGAGTCACAGCCGATGTGACAGAGATGAGGAGAGACGTATGGCGAGATGACAGACAGGTGAGAGGAAAGAGCATTCATCACCTCACAATCACACGGGAATGGGCAACCTTCGCCCTGCTTCTATTGCTTTATCTTTTATTTCCTGGTTTCGTTGCAGGTTTCAACACAATGACATTGAAATGCCAGATTCTTGAACATGAAAACTAATTTAAAGAACACCATAATGATTAAAAGAAGGCACAATTAAATATAGATGAACGAAGTCACAGTAAATAAAAAGTTTCAGATACAGTTTTCAAGGGAAAAAAAAGCCTTACCTCTATTGTATGTTAGAGAGACAGAGCAGATTGTTTTACTAGACAACTGAATTACTGCTGAATAACCCACAAGTGTTATTTGCACAAAGTTGCATCAGAAAATGTGAGAAAATGTATCCAAAGTGGCTGCATCCAACCTGGAAAACGTTGTCAGTGGCCTTGATCTGTGGTGGTTACAGTTTATAGAGACACGGCTCATGAATTTGTGTCATTCATTAAACAAGATCTTATATGACTTGCTAGAACAGAATATAAAATAGCTTTGTAAAGTCTAAAACGTATCTTTTCTTTCTCAAACCTGACAAATTTACACATTAAACTCTTCATCAGCCACCTAAGTTTATGATGTGACTTGTTATTCCATATGTCACATGGACAACCATCACATGCAGCATGGTATCGTCAGTATTTCAAGAGCTGCACAATCTCACAACGTGATTAAGCATTTTTTTTGTCTTCCTTTATTTTTCTTTCCATTCCCCACTGCTACAGTTGTTCCCTGCAGTGGGTAGGACCGTAATGGTTCCTGGAAATGGCAGCCCTGCTGTGGCCGGGGATGTTTTAGAAAAGCCTTTAAATTTTAAAGTGAGTAAAAAGTTCTAAAGGTTTTACAATACTCCTCACATCTCCATGGGAGTAGTTCATAAATCAGAGGATAAGATTAGCTTTGGCTTTGGTTGCGCTTTACTGCAGTGACATTGTTGTTATTTAAATAATGGAACCTAAAAAAGGTATGAATGCTGGGGGAATCGAGTTGGGCTTAGAAAAGCGATGCCAATGCAAATACAAGAAAAGTGTATAAAGAAAGAAAATTGTTAAGTTTAACTTTTTTTTTTAAATAAGGTGTTGGGTATCCAAACTTGAACTGTAAACAGCAGAGCAAACTGAACTTTGAACATCTCAGGAGTTGTGTATCGTAGAGAAGAACCCCCATGCTGACGTCAAATAAAAGGACTTTAACTCAAACACTTGCGATCCAAAGAAACATGAAATTAAGTGAGTGACTCTTGATATATTTATTATTATTTTATGTCACTTGAAAAAAAACAAATCTGTGAAATATAAAATCAAAAATGGCTCTAGTCAACTAGGACCACAAATGCAAACGAATACAGTGGCTGAAAACAGGTGAGGAGTAATAACCGAAAAAGGTTTCACATTGGAAGAAGGAAATAGAAAATCCAATGTGTATTCATACTTACTCAAACCCAAGGTCGTGGGGTCTGCCAGCTGTCCATCTGGGCAACATCTGCAGTCCATCACAGGGCCCAACAGAGACAATCGGCACTGAAAACCATCCACACTTGTGCTTATGGTTGGTTTAAAATAAGTAATCAAACTTGCCAAAGAAAACAGGAAACAAATGTTGCAAAGATAGAGAAAAAGACAAAAACCAAAAGGACGAACACCCTTTGTGACATGCATTCCCTCCTTGGACTAAACTTAAATGTGAAAACTGTGAAAAGTTCTAACAAACAATCATTGTATTGTTAGTCTTCGTTTTGAAGGCAATGTTTTAATTTTTCAAAATTCTTTATTTTGGTTATTGACTTTAAATGGATTGTTTCTCATGCTTTTAATAACCTGTTTTCTTCAGCTTGGTTTAATGGGCTAGTTAAATTTAATTTTGCTCAAAGGAAAGAAAAAAAATCACAATAACAGTGAGCTCTACTCTGATTATCTGTGCCACAACTGAGAACGCTTGATTGGAAACTCTCAGCTCTAAAATAGCTGTAATTTAACCGAATTCTGTATAAACATAATTTGAACCATAAAACATGATTTTGACTTTAAAAACAGAGCATCAAAACATTTATATGCCTTGTGTTGTTTATACCATGTTTAACCGGGTTGCACATGGATGCATGTATCTGACTCTTCTCAGAATAAATTAAAAAAAATAAAAAAATAAATATATATATATATGTATATATATATATATATATATATATATATATATATATATATATATATATATATATATATATATATAAATATAAATAATTAGAGAAGACCAGTTTTGTAGATTTAATGACTGACATGTTATATTGAAAAGTTGATGGTTTTCCTTGTAGATTCATGCATAAATGATCTGAGATAGCAAATGTGAATTTAGTATTATTTATATGTGTTATGGGATCATTATTTTCCTGATTTAATGTTAGCAGCAGCTGCTAACTGGCTACTTAACACAGGTGAGAATGATGAAAGTGTTACTCACTGAATGAACATTTGCTCAAGCAATTATCCTGGCAGTACCACTGCAGCAAAAGCCAGAAGATTAATACAATTATTGTTTTATCTTTAAGATACACCGAATGACTTGTGCAGAATTTCATTCCAGGAGGTCAAAATGGCTGAGCCCCCAAAAAAGGGGCTAAACCTGGTAGATTAGAGGATCTTTCCCAGCGTTAATTTCCCACACTTGGTTCATGGTTAAAGGATGTTTTGAGCTCAAAATGAGAAAACAAATATCAAATCCTAGTCAACCCTGTGATCCATGAGTCCAAGGGTCTGGTAATTGTGCTGACCCTTAATCTCAGTAATTCATGGTCGATATCAATAAAAAAGTAATCTCACTTTTTTTTAATGCCCTAATATTATAAATCTGTTGATCTATGATATCAGATTAAATTAATGTTTATATTACCCACGTTTACAATTAAATCAGTGATGTTTAATAGTGCCTAAATGAATTCAATTACCAATAATGATGATGTTGCTTTTAATAGAAAATACTGTATACCTGGAAAGGTTATCCTGCAGGTCACTGGACTAACGAGACCCTTTACTTGCCCCATGCTAATTAAAAAGATTTAAAAAAAAACAGGAAATTAAAATGCATGTAATCCATCTGGAAAACACAGCTCAGTAAACCATGATTACAGTATTCTAATTGTCTTCTGTAAAGGTAAAAAAAACATTAAAATAAAGCTATAAAATTGTTGGGAGGTTAAGATTTTAGCTTAAAATCTTAATTATTTTCATTACATGATGAATAACAATTCAACTTGTTGCTTATATTTTCTCCATTTCTGTATATTGATTCTCCAATCAACGAGATCGACTAGGGAATAAGACGAGTGAATAAGAACACGGCATGATGGGGAGTGGTTTCAGCTAATGCAGGATGACTCAGGCGGCAGACCAAACCAAAGGTATTTATTTAACTAAAGGCACTACTCGCCAGAAATCCAAAAAGAATCAAACAAAAAACCCAAACTAGACAGAACCGGGAACAGACTATAAACAGGGAGCAAACACAGGAAGAAACAATCGGGACAAAACAGTACAGACCAGAAGAGAGGAAGGGAAAGACATGACAAGATATACTCACAGGGCTGACGAGACACAGGTGCAAACAGTCAGGACAGAAGGGAACAAGAGAAGTCACAACAGAACTAAAACACAAGGACACAGGCTTTTAAAATAAAACAAGAACAGATATAAACCCAAACCATGATAGAAACCCCTCACCGTGGGTCCGGAGGAGGGGACAGGCTGACACACAGACAGAGATCACAGGGCCGGCCTGGTGGCCAGGCTGACATTTCAGGGGACATTTCAGGGGACATTTCAGGGGACTGGCCGGGAGCAGGAACTGAAGCGGTCAGAGTCCTGGGCAGGGGCCTCGGCACTGGCAGAGTCCTGGGCAAAGGGCACGTGACCCATTGGTTTCTGGAGACTGGTTTTCTTTTCTACAGGGCGCAGCTAATGTGGCTTGAGAAGCTGACAGGAACACACCCACTGCATGTCAATCAAAGAACAAAGTTAGCTTTGGTCCTTGCTCCTGCAGCCGAACCCCACCAAAATATTTGCAGAGCTGCCCGCAGACATTCCCAACGGGATATATTGTTTAACATGTTGATTCAACTGCGAAAACAACAATGACCGACGCCTGCGTCCGACTCTGGATTATCGCGAGCAGGTGGTTGCTTTGCTAAGCAATAATCGGTCAGCCAAGGAACTGCAATAAATCTTAGCTCCACATGAGCCTCAGTGTGGAGGTGAGATGGTTGGTGCTTGATCTTTATATTGTCAATGAAATAGAGAGTCAGCCTTCTTCATGTTGGAAATATGGATGATTGGCCCTAATGTTTTATTTAACCTCAGATAAGCTACTTTTCTATTCTTGGATAACCAAGTTGGAGCTACCCCTGTGGTGCCTCGTTTAAATAATCTTTTTTCTGATGTTTATTCATGGCGTATGAATCACCCCGGAACTGTGTCTTCAAGAAAATGTTTATTCACATCTTGTTGTTTTCGTTTTTCTCTTAAATCCTCTTCACTCCGGTGGTATGTAATCTCCCTCATCAGAGTTCCAGCACTCCTGCTTCCATCCAGCCAAAGCTGAGCACTGCTGGTCGCATTCACTATTTTGTGGATGTGTCTCTCAGCTTTTCCCACAAATGTCATCCTCTCGTGTTGTGACGTGGCATTTGGAGTGCGTCCTCCGGGGCCAGCTGTTTGAAGTATTGATTGAAGTGCCCTTGTCCCCCAAGAACCATTATGTAACAGAGATGTAAAAATCCATAAAGTCACAGAGTGAGCGACAGAGAGTGAGTGAGAGAGAGAACGAGAAAGAGGAAAGGAGACACAGGAACATCTAGAATGCAAGACGTAATGTAAAGGAGCAAAACAAAGAAACAAGAAGACAGACTGAGAAAAAATAAGTGGTGGCTGGGTGGTAAGTAGGAAGCGAAGAAGGGCAATTTCTGAATATCTGGCTCATCCATCAACTGGTAGAAACCTGTATAACTACAAGCAAATGTCACAGATTCAAAAATGTGAAATTCTCCTGTGAAGGAGAATCATTACTGTTGTTTCATGGCTTAACGGATAGTTTTGAGGTGTTCCAGAAATAGTTGAGAAGAATGAAAGGGGCCCGAGGCTCTCAGATGGATACAAATATTTTCATGAACCATTTCCTATTAGCTTTTTTTTCCTTTTCAAATTCAAAAATACTTTATTAATCCCTGAAGGGGAGTCTTGTCTGACATTTATTGTGGAGGTTTGTAGCTGTGGGCAGGAAGGATCTCCTGTTGCGGTGTGTACTGCAGCGGATCTGAAGAAGCCTCTGACTGAAGCCACTCTGCTGCTGAATCGTTGTGTTGTGAAGAGGATCCCCAGGGTGGTTGATGATCTTCTTCATTTCATTAAGTATCCTCTTATGCAGAATCATGTTCAGAGGCTGCAGAACACAGCCAGCCTTGTTTCTGAACTTGTTCAGTTTCTTTTGGTCATCGGTGCTGCTGCTACAGTTCTCTGTACTCAGTCTCTTGCCCAAAACTGCAGAGTCAAACTGTCAAGCTGCAGTTTTCTTTGTTTTTCAAACAATATTTGGTGACAGCTGCACAATGTTTGCACATGGTGAAGTATATAAAGATTGTGAAATAGTACATACTTTTATTTACTATCCATTTAATGTCTGCTTCACTGCAACTCTTCGTATAAATTCAAATTCTAACTTCTCAACAGACTCTAAACATGCTGTATGCAAGTCCAGTTAAATATAGAAGTCCAATGAAAAACCACTTATATTCCAGTTAGGGGTGCTATATTATACATTTTTCATCTAATTCGTCCTAATGCATTCCAACTTATTGTGATTGTACTGATATACACACGGAAACATTTGTTTTGATCCTTCCATTAAAGAAACAAAAGCCCACAGTGGTCACTGACGTAATTGGAAACTGACAAAAAGTAATAACAAATGATAACTTAGTGAAAATTGACAAAAGAAAAGCAGAGATTTCCTTTGGACCAGAGTCATTAAAATAAGATAAAATGAAATAAAACAGGACATGAAATCGTTTTAAGAGCTGGTGTAGTCATTCCCTGAAAAGGTTCTACAACAAAATATCAAGCTGAGGGTCCTTTAAAATGTTCCCGGCCCGTTTCATTAAGAAAGGCGATGGTGAAAGGACAGGAAAGAAAACCCAACAAAAACACAATGACAGTATTAATGGTAAGCACATTGACAAAGAGTAAAGAGAGCAGTGTGAAGTAACCGCAGAGTGCATCATGGGAGGTCCCTAAGCAGTCGGAGGTCTATAACAACATAACTAAAGGAATTCCTCAGGACCCACTTAACAAACTCCTATCCAACAGTGGCAAATATTCAACGAATAGTCATCCACCATCCACACCCACCTGTGTATCTACACTCTTATTTTCCATGTTTGATGTAAAACCATAAATCCGCTTTATGAATGCAAAAAAGACTTTTCACTGATATCCATATCCATCCATGCAGTTTCTATACCAGCTGCCTCCACTTCAGGATCGTGGGGAGCTGGAACTGGAGCCCGTCCTGGTGCTGACATATACACTGGGCGAATATACAAAGTTCCGACAGATAAGGACTGATCAAAAATTCAAATAAAAAACTGTCTTTCTAAGAGGCGGCGGATGCTTATCATCAGAAACCATCATTCAGCCCCGAAGACAAAAATGAGACATGTGTGCTTGGATCAAATATCATCTTTAGCTGAACGTTTTGATAAAAAAAAAAAGTGTTCAAACCCAAACTTCCACCTGCTTAAAGGTTTTATTTCAGAACACACAAACAGATGGAGTCAAATGATGCAGTTGGATGAGGCTGAATGTTGGAAGCGAAGGACGCAGACCCAGACAGGAAGGATCGTCCTTGTTCACAAGGCCTTCATTTGACACGCAGGACTCCCCACCATGATGTAGGGCCTTTCTTCAAAGCTTTCAGAGATGAACTTCAGTGCAAGGACGGACTCAATATGTGACCTTTGATCCAAGTCAGACCTTTGAGCTGAATATTATTCTCCTGTTGCTTCAGAACCATTTACATATGTGCGAGTGTGATTCAAAGCTGGCGCTCCCGGGACCCTTATTCAACCTAAATGGATGTTGTTTTTTTCCACATCCTTTGTGTGTTTCAGACTTCTGCTGAGATGTTATTGTGATCAATTGTGCACAGTTGCATTAAGAACCCAATCTTCTAAAGAATAAATGTTTGCAACCTTTATCTACAACCTACAATCTAGTGATTTAGACTTTTGGTTTTAATCTGGTCAAGCTGTTATTGGAAAAAGCTCGGTTTTTATTTTACGTTATTATATACTTTTGACTATTGGGACATTTGCATATAAAAATAACTAAAACAAAAGCTTTGAAAAACAGCTTAATTTTAATTGTAAGCAGCTACAACAAATAAAATAAAATTAGACATTGAAAAAGTGTCACGTGTTCGACATGACCCACAAATGTTTTTCTTGATGGTTTGTGCTGCATTTTCTGGATGAACGTTTTCCTCACAACATCTTGGATCATGAGGAGCTCTCTAACGATCTGCCAGCTCAAAATAAATCACCCCAATGTCCAGAATTTCAACCTCAAGTACCCCTCTTCTAAAGACAAAGCTGCAGCAAAGAAGCATCCCACTTCTCAAAATCCTTCAAAAATTCTCAAATTCTCTTGTTGTTAATTCTGTTCGCAATGACTTTTATGACTGATTTATGAGAGTGAGGCTCAATTAGCTGGAAACATGAACTCGTCTGCCTCTGCAATAAGTAACAAAGTCCTTCAACTTGGTCTTCAGAAGAAGCACAAACAGCCCAACTTCCTCCTGATGTCACAACTCTAGGATCCCAGTCCCAGTAATGTCCTCTTCAGCAGCACTTCCGTAGATCCAGGAATCATGTGTGGGGACACACAATAACTAAGCTGCAATTTCTACCCCAAATTCCAAAAAAGTACATTTAAAAAATCATGTTTTAATTTAAACATTAATTAAACAATTTTTTTTTCTAATTTTACAGGCTGTGATGTAATTCTAAAGAAGATTTTGGCGTGTGGTGTTGGGTATGTGTGGACTGGAGGGACGTTTTCATGGTTCAGTACACCTAACTTTGGCAGAAAGACTTCTATTTGCATCAAAGTCAGTGGCAATGTTTGCTCATTCCTAACTGTGAATATATGCAGGTGTTTCCGTGTGAACACAGCCACCCTTGATCTGTGAGTCAAAAGAGGATTTGCCCTGCAAGATCAGCGAAATAAACATGCAGGATCTTTCACTATAATACCTTTCTACCATCATAACTCATCTAGTTCAATAATTTCTTAACCGACTAATGTCTGTAAAAACTTCTGAAGTGCTAATGACTAATGACACAGGTTTGTGTCCTTTTTGATCAATCACTACTCAGACTCTTTGATTGTTATTTATAAGTATGGCAGTGGTCTCCACAGAAATGCTCGGCAAAAGCACAGTTGCAAGAAATAAGGGAAAGCCTGTGGAAAAGCAATTGTGACACTGCACATCTTCATCCGCTGCACCGTGTCTGGGTGAGTCCTTGGATTCGGGTGAATGCGTGAACATGGTTCCTGATGTGTCAACTGAGATCTGCTATCCAGTAAAGCTAATACGCCATCACCTTGAACAGCAGATGCTGAATGCTGCTGTCAGATTTGTGCATGTACAGGATATATGGAAGGTGGTCAATAAAAGAGCAGCCTCTGTAAATGATTTGTGTTTCTACACATCTCTGCTGTGAGTAACAGCTCTTACTACAAGGATTCAGCTCCCTAGAATTTGGGATTAAGGAATGTGGGGTCCGATGTGAGGTCTGGGAGATTCATTTGAATGTGGAGGAAGGAGCATATCGCTACCTTGAAGGAGCCACAAGTTCCAAGCATAAGAGGTTAAAATGAGATAAATGTAAGGTGAAGAAGACATCGTATCATGGTCTTCTAAGCTTTTCAAAGTTTCTCTATTTAAAGTGTAAAGAGTTTAATGTGTTTGTAGCCATTAAGGCAAACTGGACATGTATAAATGATGCAGTGTTGATGAGGATGGTCGACGCAAAGGCCCTCACACATTTTTTATTTGTCACATGTTTTATGCTTGATTCTTATCTTTGCTATGTTCACCTTCTTTTTTTTTATCTTGCATCTCTTTGGGGATTCCTTGATATTTTCTTTCTTTCCAAAGTTTGCATCTCTGCATCTTTGCATCTTTGCATCTTTGCATCTTTGCATCTCTGCAGTCAGAATTAAGTCACTACATATACTTATTAAAAATCTGCTACTTTTATTTTTTAGAGCTTTAGCTTATTTCTCTTGCATACCTGATATTAGCCAGCAGACAAGGTGATAAATGATAGATAAATGATGGACACATTGGAGCCACTAAGAATTTAAAGGTTTTGCATTAAAGAGCAGTAATCCTGCTCTCAGGTGGATTCATTCATAGAGAAATTGATGAAATTCCTATTTCCGATGCTCTCTCGGTTAAGATTTCATGAGTTCAAATCTATTCCCACGGCGAGCCTCTCCAAACACCTTGCTCTTCGTTTGATCACATGACTGTAGATGAAGTTCCCTCAGGCCCTTTCCGTACCCATCCTCTCCTCGTTTGAATCCCGCCACCTTCAAATATAAAAGAATTAAAGCTGTGCTAGCAGGGATTCAGTCTCATAACTGATGCCAAGATCCTGCACCTCAGATACTCCTGGGGAACCTGACTATTCAGCAGCTCCTTAAAAGCTTTTGAAAGGGGCATCCTCCAGGTGATGATAAAAGACGGCTTCTCTCCGTTTTACTGGTGCAAAAGTTGGTGCTGAAACCAATAGAGGGTCAATTTTCTTTGTATGTTGATGTCGTTAGCCTTTAAATGCAGCCTACTCTCAGGCTTATGCTCTTTAAAGACATGTGCCCCCTGTATCGGGGGTTCCCAGTATTTTTAAGCAAACCTTCTGGGGACTTTTTAGGACTTTTAAGGTGAATACACAGCTGAAACGCAGACCTTTTAATGCTCAGCACAATCTTAGTTTCTGATCTTTACTTTGAAATATATAAATGCTCTGAGGAAAAGAACATTCAGAAGTTTCTTCTGGTTTGTTTTGACACTTAAAGGACTCAGCCAAGGTTTTACAGACAGAACAGTGCCAAAAGTCAATTTAAGAGCCAAGGCGTTCACATGTGTGGCGCTATAAGTTTCACACTGCAGTAACAGGTAATCTCCAAAGGCTCTTGAATATTGATATTATCTGAATCACCTTCTTCTGCTGCTCATAATGTTGGTTTACTTCACAATGATTATTGAGAAAATGATATGCAGTAAAAGAGTATAGGATGCTGCTGATCATAAAATATGTTTTTGCCATTATTTGTCAAATTTTTGGTAGGAAGCACAATTATTGTTAAGTCCAAGATGTAACTGAAAAATTAATCACAATATGCAAAGACAAATTTGAATGAGTAATAAATGCGATTTTCCTTTAAGTTGCAGACAAAAATCTTTTTATTTTTCCATTCTTTCTTTATGCTGGCTGGAGGAAGGCTGGTTCTGGGTGGGACAAAGTGCTTGGAGTTAATCATGAGAAAGCACTGCTTTCAGTTTGGAGTTGACACCGCAGGCAACTGGACACGGGAACAGAAGGTTCACTTCTGTTCTAAACACTTTGTCCCACCCAGAACCAGCCTTCACCCAGCCAGCATAAGCAAGGACCAGGGAAGGTCTTTCTGATTTTATAAACCAGTGTTTTAAAAAAACAACAACAAACAAACAAATTTACAAAAGGAAATAAATGCAGAACACCCCTGGCATTCAACAAAGTAAAACCCATTGTGGGTAAATGGGTGAGCTCTTGTATGATGGCAGCACGACAACCTTTAACAAGGGACCTAAAAGCTCTTCCACTCTGGCAATAAAGACAGTTTATCCGAATTCCTGTGTGATTCCTATGACTTTCCTTTTTGTTCTTTCTTGTAAAAGAACAAAAATACTTTTTTCTTTTCTTTTCATTTAAGGGGCTTTTAGAGTAGCATACTGTCTGATGTGATCCATGAAAATATAAGCAATTACTTAGAAAGCCTTCATGATAAAAGTGGCCTATTTCCTTTTTCTTTGGCATAGAGTTATTGAAAAGGCACTCTGAAGAAATGGGTGGACATGCTGTTTGTTTTTAAAAGGTTCATATGAATTACAAACATAAGTCTTGATACATTTGTCTGAAGAACTGGGATAGGCTCCAGCAGATCCCCTTGACCCTGAACTGGAATAAGTGGGTATGGATGGATGGATGGATGGATGGATGGATGGATGGATGGATGGATGGATGGATGGATGGATGGATGGATGGATGGATGGATGGATGAGATCCTATCACTTCGTGAGTAGACCATGAGTGGTCCACACATACGATATAAATGTTCTGTCAGGTCAGGGATAGCTGTTGCTTTTATATCAGTGTGGCTGCAGCTGTGAAATGAAAAGATAAAGCACCAGTTTCAGGAAATGTAGTTTACAAAGTTTTTCCATCTTATAATGCAATATTCACCAACTCATCAAGACTGAACTTTTCTCTTTGAAACTGTTATTGCATGAGTCAACCAGCCAGTTTTCCCATCCATCACAGAAAACTTATGTAACACCCTCACCTCCCAAGTGTATGTAAACATTGAAGCAGTTGTGACAGAATGGGGAGGTGTCGGAGCTGCAGCCAAGGGACATCTTCATGAATGTCAAGACTCACTTTGAAGATTAAGAGGCACGATATCATCTCTGTGCAACGCACATTGGAGAATGGAGCTTTTAAATCTGTGTGATTACACACATATGAAGGCCATCAGCTAAACAGCTCATGTGGGTGTTGAATTTTAAGTTCTGCCTGGCTTGAATTTAAAAAGCATCTCTTGCCAAAGTGTATTTTCACAATGGCACAAAAGCAGCTTGTGGTCTATGCTTGTTGCTAAGCAACACCTACCTGATACCTGCATGTTTTAGCCTCGGTCCTTTGGTCATCATCATACCCACATAAAAAATCATGACACTGATTTAAACATAAGGAATAATTAACTATATCACCAGCTTGGACATAAACATAAACACACCGGTTTACAGGTCTGTCAGATGTCTCTGTGCGGTGCTGACTCAGCTGACCTCTTGACTCAAAGGTTACCATCCATCACACTCCATCATGCCCGAGGTGAGTGTTTGTGATCAGGCAGCAAACAGAACTGCAGAGACGGCCAACCACAGAGAGCCTCGGCGGAGGGGTCAGATGTCAGAGGTCTCTGCTATTCCCACAGTAGCAGAGGGGGCTTGTCTCTGTTCACCGCCACCTCATCAACACACTAGGGATGCTTTACCCACATGAATTACTGAGACGGAATAATCCTTGCTTAAATAAAGAGCAAATGGAAAGCCTTGTAACCACAATCTGATTAATGCCAATAGGAGAATTGTAGCAGAATGTGTGCTGTGACAGCTCTGTCAGCTCCCATGAATTACTGAAGTCATCCAAAGTGCAAAGGCTGTTATTTCAGGCTTGAGGATGACACTGTTTCAGTTTGTGACACCATTCAATCTAATAAGTCTCTGTAATGACAAGATGGCCAATTAGTTCACTAATTAACTGTCTAAATGACCAAAACTCTCTGCTGAACCTCGGTCTTACAGGCTGCACACCAAACCTGCCAAAGCTTCAGGCTGCACAGCTCTAATGTTAATGACAGAGTCTGACACATAATTGCAACAGAGTTGGGACTCCAGTCAGTGTTTTTAGATACTCTAGAATAGCACAAGCTGATATTGAGTGGGCAGAGCAATGACAGTCATTGTACCATGTGAGAGTCTGGGAAAGTAAGGAAAGGGTCAAAGTCGATGTTAAAAGTAACCACTGAAAAACAGAACTCAGAACTATCCTCATTATCAATCTTTAGCAAAAGGACATTTTCGAAGAAGAAAAAACAGCACTTATATCATGGTTTATTGTTCCTTTGATATAATCCAAATTCCAATGAAGTTGGGATGCTACATAAAATATATATGAAAATGTAATAAATGGCAAATCTAAAAAACACATATTTTATTCCAAGCTCATTCTAGCTCATGAACACAGAAATCCCCATCTGCGAACACAGTTCACTGTATAGTCAGCAAATTGAACAAATGAACAACTTCCAGAGATGCTGCTATCAATTCTATGGCCAAAACCCACTTAAAATTGTCTGAGACAAAATGGAAAGCTGCTCTGTGGTCTGATGAATCAACGTTTAAAATTCCTTTTAGAAACCATGGACACCTGCAGATTACAAAGGAGAGAAATAACCCATCTGGTTATCAGCATTTAGTTCAAAAGCCTGCATCTCTGATGGTATGGGGTTGCATTAGTGTCTATGGTGCGGGAAGCTGAAAAGTACATTGAAGTTCATATATGTGCCCCCCTCCAGGCATCTCGTTTAGGGAAGGCCTTGCATATTTCAGCAAGACGGTGGTAAGCCACTTACAGCATCAATCCCAACAGCACGGCTTCACAGAGAAGAGTCCCGTGCTGAACTGTCCTGCCTTCAGTCCTGACCTTTCATCATTACAAAACATTTGGCGCATCATGACATAAAAAATATGGTAACAAAGGTCCAGGACTGTTGAGGAGCTAGAGTCCTACACCAGACAAGAAATAGGACAACATTCCTCTCCTAAATCTCCAGTAACTGGTCTCCTTACTTTCCAGGTGTTTACAGACTGCTGTTAAACAAACAGGAGAGGATACACAACAGTAAACATCGACTCCTTCCAACTTTTATGAGACGTGTTACTGCTGTCAAATTAAAAATGAGCTGATATTTTCCATGAATTGGCAAAATGCCTCAGTTTCAACATTGGACATGTTGTTTAGGTTCTCTTAGGAATAAAACGTGGGTTTACGAGATTTGTAAATCCTTTCGTTTACATTTGACGCAGCATTCCAGCTCTTTTGGAACGGGGGTTGTATTTGTGTAGCAGCATTCACATGTACATACAAAATCACAACAGATTCAGGCTCATCCAGCCATGGCTTTGACAAGTAAAAGTGTGAGAAAAGATACACTAGATCATTACAAACTCCGTTTCAGTTAGTATAAAAATCCCTCTCTTAATGGATTGCGTTAGTTTGTACAAACAGTAACCAAATCCAATCCTGTTACATCACAGTTACGTCTGCTAGGGAGAATTGACGTGGATAACACCAAAACAAGCACATAGGTGAATGATGAATAAACTGAAAATGTGGGAATCATTGGCTACTGACGGTACAAACCTGGGAAACAGAGGATCAGAGTAATTATGTAATAAAGAAACAGGCAACTGGCATGTGAAGCAAATTATGAAGAATGATGATGTAAATGATGTTGAAATTGCTTGTGTTGTCTTTTATAATTGATGTAACCCACCAGTAAGGGATGCAATATTTTATTTTTCTTACATCATTTCGAGGACTGCAGTTTCCAATGTGCTGGTATTGGTACACACTGTTCCTTGAAGACTGAAAAAAAAAAAAAAAAAAAGTCCGGTGTTTAGTTTCCACTGGATGGTAGTTGCTAGTTGCAACACCTTCTGTTAAACATGTAGTGGATGAAAACAATACTGTCTGCCTGTCTTTTCACCAGACGTCTCTCAACATGTTTCAGAATCATCCCAGAAGCAGTTTAACATTCTTTCATTAAAAAAAAGACACCTGGTGTTTCTTGATGGAAACAGAGGACAAGTGCAGAGAATTAGGTCCATTTTAGAAATAAAACATCCGTTGTGGACACTTCACTGCATATTGCAACATTAAATCAATGCAAGCTGCACCTCAAGGCCAAATATTGACTGCTCAGAGTATTTAAACCATGAAGAAAGTGAGCTGCAGTTGTTCAAAAACGCAAAATGCTGAATGTCACTACTGATCTGTATTTTACATAGTAGAGTAAAAGGAGTTTTCAGAGTGCCTGAACTATTTAATAACTGATTGAACTAGTAACACCAGAAAAACTTAAGTAAAAATGTACATGTATTTTAGTAGAAAAGTTGTCTGTTGAATTGGAGTGTTGGAGTCAGAGATGCTCTGAAGAAAGCACCTAAGGATCATTGGTGAAAATGCGCATAAATGCGCTTCTGATCGAGAAGAGGTTGATTTTGCCCACGTTTTTATGTAAATCATTCCACGTATCACCTTCCAGAGTGCAACCAAGCAGTTTGAAACTTGCACTGTGCTACAAATAAGTAGCCTACTTCCTGTAAAAAGAATCAAGATTTAGTAAGTAAGCATTTTTTTTTTTTGTTTAATATATAACTTCAAAGTTTATTCTGGTATGAATATTTATTGTATTACATTTTATTTATTATATGGCCATAAAATCATATATTTTGTAGTCAGGTTGTGTTTACTTGATTCCTTTGCAATAAGGGTTTCAATCATTTTTTAACACTTTTCAGAGGTGACTTTCTCAGAGTGCATATAAGCATGCACTAAAGTGAGCTGGAGCAATCAAACGAAGGGGGGACAAAATACAAATTAGTGTCAAGGAAACAAGGCATCTACAGATAAGAACACTAGTGTGAGGGATGTCAGCCACAGGCAGCCCATTAAGATGAGAGACAAGTGCTGGAGCATAAACGAAGCAACCCTCAGTTAGAAAAGGTGGGATAATAACACACTGCATCAAGGCCTGAAGCCGGTTTAAAGCCATATACGCATGTCTTTTGAGGTGTAAACTTAGTTTTTTCCTATGTGTGACCTCCATGTCCCAACTTACACCCTCTCCTCCAAAGAGAAACTCTTTCTGGTTAAAAAAAAAACTGTCTTCTCAGAAAAGAGGATCTATCAGTCCCGTCATCTGAAAGAATTCCAGGAGTGTCATTACTTTGAGGCAAGCCATTAAGCTTTTACCTCGAAGCGATCGATGGCAGATTCCGGAGAGGTTGTTTATCTTTTGTTTTCTTATCAGAGCTGCGAGGAGAGGCGGGAGCACCGAGAAGAGGAGGAGGAACAGAAGGCAGACTGGCAGAGAGAGGAAAAAGGAAAAAAACCTTTTTTCAGCACAAGCAGAAAGTTTCTCTACAAAATCACCGTACAATCTGCATGTCACATTTTGATGTGTTATAATTCATTTGAAAGCTTGACATTTCTGATGTGGAGATCAGTAATTACACAAGGTTAGTGGGAGGCTGTTTCACAGCCCTGTTCTGCTGTAAAATGCTCAAAGAACAACAGGGGAATGACTCAGTGTGAGAATCAGATGTTCTGAAAGAAATGCTCCATGCTATTAAGCCCGCCAACTCATCAGGCGTCCTAAACCTTTTAACATTCATAACAGTCTACCTTTATGCTTTTAGTTTAATATTTTATTAAATGTGAAATCAATCTAAAGCTGCAGCCTGTTGTTTTTGGCTCTGAATAATGTCAGCTGGAGCAGCGGCAACGCTGCAGAAGGTGACAGATGAAAAAAGCAGGGATATACACATGAGAGAAACAGCCTCCAAACCCTGAATGGGGGAAAAAAATCCTGATGAAAGCCATGCGAGTCGCCCCTAACAAGGAAGATGGCCCAAGCGTGAAGCAGAACGATGAAAAACATCTGTCTGGAGGAGAAGTTCCCCTCCTGTCTTTGTCTGTCTGTCTGTCTGTCTGTCTGTCTGTCTGTCTGTCTGTCTGTCTGTCTGTCTGTCTGTCTGTCTGTCTGTCTGTCTGTCTGTCTGTCTGTCATCTCTGTCTCGTAAACACCAACTTTTCTCATCCCTTTCAGCACTAACTTCAAAGCCCTCATGAAGTGGAATTACAGTGAATTAATCTTCACGTAATGAGATGAATGTTTGATCTCTCCTTCTTTTCTAAATTCATTTATTCACCTGCCTCTATCCCCTACAGTCCAAATCATCATTAAACGCTTTGATACATCATCTCTTAAATATCTTCTCTTCTTCTCTTTGAGTCCCATATCTCATTTACTTTAACATCGTATTTATTAGAATTATATAACGGCCACATTGGTGCTGCATACAGGTAAAAGAAAAATGAATATAGACTTAGATTATTCTAAACCAGTAGTTTTTTTGACACATCACCCCGCACCACCACCACCACGACTGGCTGAGTGGACTTTAAACCTTTGCTAAAATTAAAGGTAGAGACCATACATTTATAGATGCTTTGGGTGACTTGAGAGGTCTGAATCATATTTTGTTCACCTGGCTCGATCACAGCTGGTGTGGATCCAGTGAAAGCGCCCATTGACGGGCCTGGATCATGGGCGTTTTCCTGCTGGGCAGCTGCTGACAGCAGTGCCGGTGCTCCGGGGAACCTCCTGTCAGCAGCTTCCACTCCCCATAAACGAGCAGTTTCCCATAGCTCAACCATCACCGTCTACAGAAGACGTCTGAGGGGTTCAGTGCGAAGACAAAGTAGGAACTGTGTCCTCAAAATTAAGCACCGGTTTTTCAGGTCTGATGTTTAAAGTTATATTTATTTGATTTCTATTTTAAAATAACTTGATGGACATGAAAGTTAACTTTTTTGAGAAGAGAAATGCTTTTGAAAAGAGTAGATTTCAGGTTATTGGATGAACCTTCTGTTCGTCCTTTTCAAATATCAACTGATTATTTCAGCACAGTATCTAAAGAAGCAGCGATCACAGAGGCGAAATGACATTTAAAAGCACCATGAGCACTGCAAGCTCGCTAGAATATATTAGTTTGCAAATGTTGCAGCTTAAATTATGAAAGGTTATGCATGACAGACACTTTAGATTAAAAAAAACCCCAAAACAAACAAAATTAAAAACGTGGCAGCATCACTGGAAGGAAGTTTGCTTTCCCTGCCAACCTGAAAGCATTTGACCACAGTTGTCTTGATGCTGTGATATAAAACCCTCTTAAATGTTGAAGTGTTTTTCTTCCAGGAAACATGATGACCAGCAGGGTATTGCTGGTACCTCTGAATTCAACACGGGTCTTTACGAGTCTCCCTCCTACTAGTGACTTCGTCTTAGTTGTTGTGGTGGCTTCAGGAAAATGAGTGAAGCTGCTCTCTGGCGTAAAACCTGCAGCATCCCCAAACCTGTACATACGCATGACATTCACAAAATTATGGCCCATTAACTTGGCTCGAGTAAACATAATCATTTTTATACTTCTTATCAAGACATTACCATTAGGTCCGTTTAGCACAAATACCTGAGTCTGGTTAAAATAACATGCCTTGTTTTGCCAAAACAAGGTAAATCTCTCTAAAAATACACTCATGGTTGGTTGATTAACACTCTGCATTTCATGATTTGAAAGTGTTTAAAGTAGTAAATGTAAAGATTGTTTTATTTGAGCCAGACATTTTCCTGGAAGTCTTCAGTTGTGATGTAAATATCAGACATTGTTTGAGATGAAAAATGCTTTACCTACCTAAGACTGAAAGACCGGCCACCTGAGGCCTGTATTCTTGAGATAGTAATTTAATTTTTGCAAACTCACGAACCGAGAATAATCAAAGATCCATCCATTGTGCAATGCGAGCTGTGTACCTTTAAATTTCAGTGAAAGAAAAATGCCGGTTCAGCTGAGAATCCAACTAACCATTCTTCCACTTTATTTGTCAAAGCTCAGTCATGCCATTCCTGCCAGCGGGTGTTCTCAGAGGTTTCCTGCCTCTGGTAAATCACCTGACTGCTCTTGTGATGAGCCACCTGCCTGCACAGATGCTCCGTGCTTGCTCATTAGCTCCTCAGGATACATGGTGGGCAGTTAGCGTGGTAGCGTGCCAGGTTGTTTCTGTTGCTCTGCTGCAGCCGGACTGAAGTCGCTCTAGCTTCTGTGCATCTGCTGTTAATGATTTCTGTGTAGTTTGCTTGATTTGTTGACCAACATGTCAGAAAAACGAACCTCCTAATGGTCACATTTGCGTTTTTCATCTCGTCCACGTCCTTAAAGTCAACCCCACTCATACACGATGTGTTGAATTCTTCTTCCGGACTTTGGTAAATATAAAAATACATAGTTTATTTAGATTTTTAAGCCTTAGACCATTTTGAAATACTGATACTCAAAATTTCCTCATATACTTTTTATTTTTGCACCAAAATTAGCACAAGTATGCCCATAACTGTACCTGTGATGCAGAGTGATCGATCGCAGTCCCGTTGCAACTTCAAGTGTGATTTCTTTCCGTGTGCTGAGGCCTGCGTGCCTCCAGTCCACTGCTTCCAGGGGAAAACCCTGTGAGTTATTATGACATGAAGGAATGACATTACACTGCATCCTACAAGCTGTGGTAGACCACAGTTTCTGATGAGCAGAATTTCCTGACAAAAACAGTTTGGAAAAGAGGAGCACGCCCTGCACAGCTATACTGAGAGGTCCTCTGTAAGCTCCCATGGTTGGGCTTTTCTCTCATATTTAGTAATGAATACTGTTATATATGTCCATTTCATGTCAGTTACACAACGGCCAGGTCATATGAATAGTTTTGAAAAAAATCCATTAACTGCAAGCTTATTCGATATTCCATACGAGAGTGAATTATCCGTGAGCTGTAATCCCCGTCTCGGAGTGGTTTCACTAAAATCAGGTCACTTTAGACTGACCTCTTGCCTTGAAAAAGCGGTCAAACATCAGTTTACGTTGAGTAAAGTTCTGACAAGAATATGAAATGCTTTTTGCCCTTTCCCACCCTCACAAAGCAGCACAAAGGTGCTGCGTTTAAACTATTTTTATTTTTTGCAGGTCAGCAATGATGCAATTTGATACAACGCAATTGCAATGCTCTTGTAACGACTAGGGAAAATTTCACAATATTGTAGCTGCCAATATGTGGTTTGAGACTTAATTTTACTGTTTTATAAAAATAAAATAATGTGTCTTTCCTTCCATTTTCCATAACCATTTCAGGCTGGATGGACCCTGGGGAGGTCACCAGTCCATCTCAGAGGAAAAGGGAGGATTGAAACTACAATTTATGAGTGTTAAAGAAATACTCCTAACTTAATTTTGAAATATAATTGTCTATTAAATAACTTCTTGAGGTCGTGGTCTTAAGTGAAGCTGGTAAGTATCAGTAGAAACAGTTTTCTCCCTTTTGCCTGGGATGAGGTATAAGCTGCTTTTTGTTACTTCACATTAAAATAATTTTATCCAACTCTTAAATAAATAACAAATGACACAAGCTCCTACAGTTACAGTGATGCAATCTTAGCTTGCTACCTCAGCATAATTTACTAAGCTAAAATAACTGAGCACTGATACGCTCCCTGCGGCTCTCCACCTTGTCCGTGACTCTCAGCCCTTATCGCCAGCTCCAGACATTTACACACAGAAGTTCAGAAACATTTAAACACATAAAGATCACCTCTCCACATGCACATTTGTAGAAACTCCGGTTCATTCACACACACACACATGCTTGTTCTTTCACCTGCTTATAATTCATGTTGAAAGACGCGCTTTGATGCCTTTGATCATGCTGGCGTTTACTGAACCATCCGGCAGCGCCGCTCATTTTCACAGTATTATACGAAATAAAGGATAGTTGCAAATGTCTACTGGCTTAATCATTCAGGGTGTGCAAGTGAATATCTCAAGGCTGTTAGTGTGCGGGGTTCTGCTCTGCTCTGCACTGCTCGTCTGTCCAGTAATGAGAGACCAGGATTCAGAGCATCTTGTCCCTAAAAGGATCAAAATTGTCTCTGATCTGTTGCAGAAGTCTTGTTTGGTCTCTGCCTGCTCTTATACTCATTACACTTCGCAGGGCGTTGGGGGTTTGAGAATATTTGAGGATGCTGGTGCATGAATCACTGAGTATATCTCGTGTTTCCAACAAAGTTATTAATAATGCACAAGCACAGCGAGCAACTACCTAATTACTACAAGCTGTAGACCTAGAAAGCCTGCTATAAAACAACAGAAATATTGAAGAGAGCCAAACATACTTGTTTAATTCTTTATCTTTGCCAATTAAAACGGGTGCCACATTCCTTTTGTATGTTTGTTAAATGTTAAGTATGTCCACAGTTAAAGAGAGCAAATCAGAGACCAGAATCAGACCTAACGTGACACCAGCAAGTTCTACGATGAGACTCATCTTTGATTTTATTTTGGATTTTATCTTCATCTCAACTACACGCCTAGAAGGTTTAGCTGTCATTGTAATTTTTATCTTTTCACATAACCCGTATAATTCAGGTGGCTTTGATGGCTTTTGTCACTTATGCAAAACATGAGGAAGAT
The DNA here is from genome assembly GCA_014839995.1 of Xenentodon cancila. Classification (NCBI taxonomy): domain Eukaryota; kingdom Metazoa; phylum Chordata; class Actinopteri; order Beloniformes; family Belonidae; genus Xenentodon; species Xenentodon cancila. Next base: position 22,473,581 of record CM026206.1, read on the forward strand.
GAGCTTGCAGTTAATCTGCCTGGGCTGTACACTGATGTACAGCTTGGATCTGCTAGTCTGCACTCTGCACCAGAGCCGTGACTCTCCAGAGTTGGTTTTCGAATGAAATTAGAAGAAAGATTCAAACATGAAAACATTTTAGTTGCATATTTTCAAAATGAACCTTGTTCTTTTACATTTTGCATTTTTTTTTACTTCTTCTACAATGAGGAAAGACTTGTGCCCTACACCCAGCATCCACTTATGCTGTGCAACTGTAATGGTGTCAAATCGGGCTTTTCAGACATCACAATCTTGTGGCCAGAAACGATCTCCTCAGTAGCCAGAAACGGAGGAGAAGCAGTTCCATGTCTGAGTTTCTGGTGCTCACATGCATGAATGTTGCTGGTGGGCGTTAATAGTTTTATCACCACACGAGTGAGCAGCTTGCTGTGAGATTTTTGTCAACAATAGGTGAGTGGGAGTCCTTTTTTTTAAGTGGTGGTGAGAGGAAGATGACGAGATAAAGGTGAGATGAAGCACTCTCCAATGACTTGTTAAGGCTTTTCTACTTGTCAGTTATCGGTGAATAACAAACTGATGAATATACACAACGTCTGTTGTTTAAGGGTGTTGTATCACAGCATTGGAAGGTGGTATTAATAAAGTTGTAACTGAGTCTGCAAAAGTTTCTGTAATACAATACAAAACAGAATAATACGGAGGCCAAATGCTAGAAAGATTATACTTTTAATAGGGTTGACTATCAGCTTACAGCACAAGAAATCTTCAGCCACTTACAGGATTTGATTAAGGTAAAGATTATGATCTTAGTTTAACAATGAAAAAGTCCAGAGCAATGTGAAGCAGGACACAGTGAACAATCATGTTAAGCTCTCTGTCCTTCCAAGAGAAAGTAAGATGAGAGTAGACAAAGCTCCGCAATGTATGTTTTAGATATCCATTCTGCATGTTATATATGGGTGTATATAGGATGGATAGATGGATGAGTGGATGGATGGATGGATGGATGGATGGATGGATGGAACTATGCATTAAACTGTTGGAAACATAACATTTCGATGGCACAAATGTACTGTGTGCACATGCAGATAACAGTGTGCAACACATTCATCTATGATGGTGTCCTCCAACCCATCCTGCCTGTGGTGGTGGTGGGCTTTAGATAAGAATGTTTCTAATCTCAGCTCTTCTTATCATGCTGGTACAATAACATGACCCTAATCCTGCACTGCAGTAAATACATTCTTTAAAATCTATATTCGTTCTGCAGCAAGCCATAGTTCTCTTATCGAGGTCTGACTGGCCCATAAGGACCTCCGCTCCCCGCCCCCCCCTCACCTTTTTTATAATAAGAACTTGTGAAAAACATAGTTCCTGTTTCATCCTGAGCCTCTAGGCAATGCTGGGGGCATGGCAGTCTCATCTGACATTTTTATCATCTTGTCAGCTTGTGCCTGCCCTCTTTATTCATGCACATGATAAAAAAATCTTCAGTTCAGAACATTTTTAACATTAAGAAAGAAACTGAGGCATGTGCTCTGAAGGTCAACTCTCTCTGCTCTGCCAAATCAAAGCACGTATACTCGTCTATAGTAGATATGTGAGAGTGTGTCCCAGAGAGGATTCCTGGTATCAAGTTCAGATGTGAGCTGCTTTGCATTTGAAAGATGGCTTGCTGTTCTGGTCAGTTACTGATTGCTCTTTTTAACGGTTTGAAAACAGCCTCCTCCTACTCACACTCTTTCTCTCCACATGCTCTTTTCCCCTCAGCTTCCTCCTTCTCTCCTCTCACATGTGCGCATCAAAGTGCGTCACAGATCTGTTTATTCCCAGCCTTCCTCCAGGCCTCTTTCCTCCTGAGCATCACTTTCATTTACCACAGCAGCTCTGATGGCCTGTCAGCTCTGCCACACATGTCCTGACACATGAGAACAGGCAATACTTAAGGAAGATGGGGAGTTCAAGTACATGTCTTCCTTTTCTGTAAATGGCGAGCACACGCAATACATGCAGAAAGCTGAAAATGCAGGAATTAAATAAACAATTAAATAAACTCATATCTGGAGCTGGACCTTTCCCAGCTTCCCTTTGCGTTGGAGCACCGTGGCCGCAGCCGAATGCATTAATTACGTATGCACAGTTATAGATCCGCAGGCTGAAACTGCTGATTGCCTTCATCTACCACATGTCGAACGTAACTCCAATTGTTAACCTTTAAGTAGCTCTCATAAATGAAATTGGCATTCTGTCAGCTCTGATTAACTCGGGCAATAGAGTAGATTATGTAATTTCCTATATATCCAAGCAGACTGTTAGTTAATCAATTGATCATTTTCTCATCACTTTCTTTCTTTCTTTCTTTCTTTCTTTCTTTCTTTCTTTCTTTCTTTCTTTCTTTCTTTCTTTCTTTCTTTCTTTCTTTCTTTCTTTCTTTCTTTCTTTCTTTCTTTCTTTCTTTCTTTCTTTCTTTCTTTCTTTCTTTCTTTCTTTCTTTCTTTCTTTCTTTCTTTCTTTCTTTCTTTCTTTCTTTAAGTTTAGTTTTGCACCAAAGCTGAGACAGCACATTGTAAAGTTCTTCATCTTGAGTGCCTTTCAAATATTAATGACTCTAGCCACTCTTTTTCCCAGACGGTGTCTTGTGACCAGCAAGAATGTCTGAAAATAGTATCAGTGTTTTTGGGATGCTGCGTTGCGTAATAAAGTCCAGAGTGTAATCACCCTTTATGATTTAATCATTTATGAATAAATGTTACACAACATGAAAAAAGTCTCATTTAATCAGGCAAAGCCATATTTATTTCATGGATGAGTTAGAGATAGGGTACATTTGAGCTATCAGGCATATTTCTTCACAAAACTAATAAAAACCCAGCATGGTATACAGGAAAGCGTTGGCGCTCCCACCAAGAGGTAAGCAGTGAGTCAGAGTTCCTCAGTTTGGGCAAAATATTAATTATCTGACAAATCTTTCAACAATGTGATTCAATATGCAAACATTTTACTGCATAAAGGGAACACATGAAGAAAAACAAACAGCTTTCTGTTCTGAGATCAGTGCTAATTTGAAAACTGCAATATAACAAGACCTCATCCATCTTTCAAGTGGCCTAAGTCTGAAAAGTTCTCATCCAGTGAGCAATTCATAACTGCAGGGCCCTGTGACATCACAGACCCGGTTCAGAGAGGAATTATCGAGCCTCCCAAACGTTGCCTTCCCCCAACTTCCCAGTATGCTGTTCTTACTGTAAAGCAGAAGTATAGTTGCACAAATTTTTTTTTACATAGATTTCAAGAAAGCTAAACCCTGGAGGATAGGAGGTGGAGTGGAGTAAAGTGTCTCTGCCTTCTTAAACCGGCCGCTATGAACACAGCATTAAAGACATGCTTAAAAAGGGAGCTGTTGTATTGTATCCCTGTAGTATTTTGATCAAACGCCACAGACACTTCACCTCATCTCTAGCAACAAAGAACAAAAATAAGTACAATTCTGAGGATGTGTCACAAAAAAAGTGTTTCTCGTTCACTGACTCATTCCTTCTTTTACTTCTTTAACCCACTATTTCACATCTGGCTTCACACAGACCTTTGAATCCAGACTTGCAGGTAAAGGAGAGAGAAAAAAAGTGTAAGAAAGTGTCAAAACTGGAAGAGACCAAAGGATCCCTATTTGGAGTATTGATGCAAACAGTCATCTTACTCAGTTCTGGAAATGTCAAAATTGTGGGGCACCGTGATGACACGTACAGCATGAGACAAGAGACTAAAAGATGACATGTAAGAGACATGTAAGAGACAGTGTACTAAACTAAAGTTTTCAGCTGCAGCTTCACATGAATAATTGGCTGGTGGTTTGCATGTGTTTGTTGTTTTTTTTTTGTACAAATTGTCAACTGACTTGAATAGGATTTCAAGACAGTTGGTGTAGCATCCAGTCTGTTTTCAAACCAGCTTTAAAGTAGACAGCGCCGGGAACTGGAGACCTGGTCATCGCACCTACCTTTCCAGGAGGTCATCAGACATTTTGATTCATGCATACTTTTGGGATGTTGTAGTGTGACAAAAGTAACTTTCAAGCCGGTTCGTGGGTGCATCATGATGGAAGTTGTAAGTTTCTCCCAGTTGTTTTTAACAAAAAATATGGCAATACTACATCACAATTTACTGCAAAAACGCTGCAAAGATGTTTGGTGTTAGGAGGCAAAGAGGGCTGCTAAAAGTTAACATTACAATAAGGATTTTCTTGACCAAATCAAACTTAAACCTTACATACAGCAATTGACCAAATTGACAGCTAAATCAAAAGTTTTCTGGAGGGCAAAGCATCTTTGAGAAGTTCTTATTTGATACCTGCTCTGTGCTAATGTGCTGCCAGTTTACCTATTTAGATTCGAGATGTTCCTCAATTTTTGCCCCACTCCCTTGTCCCAACGGCACACCGAGGCCAAACCTTTGTGAACCCTCCATCAGACTCCTGGAGCCAGCTGTCGACTACAGGCAGTTGCTGAGATTAATATCTGCTATGCGGTTATAATCAGGCTTGGATCACATTACTTTAAGGAGTTACGGTCTGTTAATGCTTATATTACATCAAATAGTGCATCTAATCATAGAAATCACCATCTAGGCATCTATTTCTGACTCAAACTGATGAGTCTTGTTATGGCTTTTGCTTAAGAATATGATTATGGTGATGTGTCTGTTGAAAGGCAGCCAGAGTCTGAAGCTTCGCTCTCATCTGACTTGTATGATTTTTGCAGAGCCGCCAGCTCGGTTAGCGACGCTCTGAGAAGAGACAATAAGGATGTGATGATACCGAGAGTATTGTTTTATAACAATGACAAACCTAATTTTATCACTCCTCACTTGCGTGCAAAAGGAGGCACAAAAAAAATGTGAATTCAGCACAGATTTGGGCTCCTTAGATGGGTAACAGATTAATTATTAAAACTCACATTGGTTTAACGTATTAGTCAAATGACTCTACGAATCCACTCATGAGAAACAGCTTTGTTAATAACCACCCCTGGATTAATTATTACCAAGTATTTCTGTTAATGGAAACACATGGTATTAATGAGCAGACACCCCAGCTATCTCCTAATACATATCACATGTACTGTACTGCAGCATGGTGCTTGTAGCAGTGGCTGATGGGGTTCTTTTATCTCAGTTGTGGCCATGAACCAGATGATGTAACAGCTCAATTGAAATATCATCAAGGGAGAAAGTCAGGCATCAAACAAACAAGAAGCACCGTCTCCAAAATACCTTAAATATTAATCTAGTGAAGACACTTATGTAAGCCTCAGCATCAGTTTGAAGGAGGCAGACACGTGTGTGCGTGTGTGTGTGTGTGTGTGTGTGTGTGTGTGTGTGTGTGTGTGTGTGTGTGTGTGTGTGTGTGTGTGTGTGTGTGTGTGTGTGTGTGTGTGTGTGTGTGTGTGTGTGTGAAGAAGATGGGAGACATTTTAAGTCATTTTCTGCTTTGAACTATCTGACTCGTAACAATCTCTGGGGATTCTTTCGATTTTGATTTGACATTCTGTTTTTGTGGTGTATTTGTATTTTAAAGGTAGATGAGGCTGTTTAGCGCTCTGGCAGCTTTCCATGATTCCTTTCTATTCTTACAGGACAAGCATAGTCAATAACACAATGTTTTTGTTTTTTTTTTTAGAAATGTGAGCCAGAGTATTGTCATAGGAAGCTTTTAATCTTGTAAGACAGAAAAGAGTCCTCACAGTTTGCAGATGTCTTAAATATTTACATAAGGTGTGCACAGACACTCAGCCTCTTGTTCTTCCTTGCTTCCCCTGGTTTGAGCTGTGAAATGGTTTACACTCTTCCTCTGAGGTCAAACACTCAGGAAACACTCCAAGCAGTTTTATTACAGGTATCAGGGTCGTCTAAACGTTTTTTTTTTTTGTTAACAGGATGGACAAGAGGCTGATGAATCATAGCTGGAGGCCTGCAGAGAGCAAAGAAATGTTACCGTTACTCCTTCCTTTCTGATATTTTATATGTAATTTAAAACTCTTGTTATGACAGCATATTTCACCACGTTAGCACCGTGGCTCTAATGTGCTGTTCTGCCAACTTATCACAACTGCTGAACGCAAAACAAAACAAATCAAAACATTCATCTCATTTTGTTTCACTCACATTCTCATTAGCACAAAGATAATATACCTGACTTCACAATAAGGAACTAATAATAATGCTTCATTCTTTTGTTGTCTAAAGTTTTTTTTTCTTTTTGGTACCAGACTGGCAATGACTTTATGAGCCTTTAGTTAGCTGGATAATGTGACCTGGATAATGATTTAAAACACTGAAATCAGGATTGATACAAAGGAGTTCCCCACTTGGAAATCAAGCTCATTGTTATTTTTTTTTTTTTCACATTTAAAAACAGCATTTTCAAGTTATCAGTGCTATTCAAACAAAGCATCAATAAGCATGTGCAAACATAACAACCTGCTATTACAAAAACAAGCTTGTAAACTCTGCGGAAACATTGCTCAAAGAAGCAATGCTCCTTAACTTTCCGCTTAAAAAGCTAAAAGGAATATTCCTGAGTTAAAATAACTGTACAGGAGTGTCCATGGCCTCTGCATCAAAGCCCTTGAACTCTCCTCTTCCTTTCTATTGACAGCACTTTGTGCAACATCGGTTGTCAACTTGTACAAACTTATTGCAGCATAGCAGTGAATGGATGGAGATTGACATCTCCGAGTCTTGTCTGCAAGACAAAGGAGATGCAACTATTTGAGTCCGAAGTTTCAGTCAGTGTTCAAGTGTGAACTGTCTGTCTGGGAACTTTGTGATCTCTCATTTAAGAAGGTAATAATGAGCTTCTGAGGTTACTGAGTGTAAGTGGTGTCCAAACATTTGCATGGTAGCCCACCACTGATGTGAAAAGAGGCAAACCCACATGGAGAGGGTTGAGGAGTTCGCCCCAACCCGAAATCCAGCTGCTATGAAGAACGGTGTGAAGACATGGTTAAGATAAGTGCACTGGTAGTGTAATTCTTTCATTTCTTTTTTAATTGATCAGATTTATCAAGTTCTTAGGAAAGTGTATCATCTTGTAAAAAAGGGCATAATATTTCTCCTTTGAGGGTGTGATCATGTTGAATGTTGTCAATAGGGACATTTTTTTTTAAATTTTATTTATTTATTTTTTCCATGTCAGGACTAAATACTTGCTTGGAAATTGACATAATTATACAAATATTTAGAAGATGGGACACGAGATAATCAGTCCGATCTTACAGATATACTGTGACCAACTAAAAACATGCTAAAGCATGGCTGTGGCACGTAATGTGAGGAAATGATGTCTACGTGAACAGAAAATGTGAAAAACTGGTTTTGTTGTGGCGAAGCACAGGGCCGCTGAAGTCGGAAGTTTAGGCAAACAGGCATTTTTAAATACATAGTTATAAAAACAAACCCACCTACCTGCTTAATTTTAGGGAAAGATGTAGTTTGAGCAGACAAACATACTTACGTGACAACAATCAATGTCAATTCCAATCCAGGAAAATCCCACCTCAGACAAGAGTTAGGACTTTATCGATGGTGACTTCCTCACAGAAACAAATTAAATAAATGCAATGTGCTGTTTCCCAAGATTCCTCTGGTTTCTGTTTACCCATACGGATGCAGAAAATTCCCAACAAGCCTTTCTCTAGTGTCTGAAATGCCTTCATCATGTCCAATCATTTGGGGACTTATTTATTTATTTATTTATTTATTTATTTATTTATTTATTTATTTATTTATTTATTTATTTATTTATTTATTTATTTATTTATTTATTTATTTATTTATTTATCATCATTGCTCACCAAGCTCCCACCTACACCAAGCAAGGAGAAGAACATTGGGAAACCACAGATATTAATTGCCTGCGTTTACCAAGTTCAGTTGTAGTAATGGATACACTGCCATCTGCACCTCAGGGATAATTTGATTTGCCCAGACATGCTACATTACCCTGACACAGCCTGTCCATTTTATTCGCTAATTAAATTCAGTGTCACTTAACACCCGGAGACTTTAACAGGGCCCAAGAAATACAGAGAGGCAGGTTTACGCAACTGTAGGTGGGGTTCTGCTGTGCTGCTGAGTAGAGATGATTGGGCTCTGTTGAGGTGGCTGTCTTTTAAACTACATAAACAATGTGACCAGCAAGACTTTGAGATGGAGGAAAAAATGTGCTTTAAAGACAGAAAGCCATGCTGACTGTACTTGCGGTGTCAAAGCCGCTTGAACCGGGCTGGACAAACATCCTAATCTCATGCATGACCATGAGTTCACATCTGGATGAACACATGCAGGTATTGCTTACATGTAATCCAGTTTATGATATCTTCTTGTTAAGAAGGTCTTTTACTGGCTTGACCTTTCTCTAAATTTTCAAATGAAAGGGAAAACATTTATTACGTACAGGCGCATATTGATTAAGGAATCACTGAAAAGTCACACACTATACTATTTTATTGGACCACCTTTAGCTTTAATTATGTCACACATTCACCAAAGCATTATTTTGATAAGCTTATGCAATACTGTAATATTAATTTCTTTTCAGTGTTTATTATTCTTCTCCATGATATTGAGGCGATGATGGTAGAAACGACCAGCTGTGTAAAGTCTTTCCCAGCACATCCCACAGATCTAGACTCTGCGGTGGCCTATCCACATCTTCTCATCTTCAAGTCTTAAAGTCCCTGAACCACTTTTCCACAATTTGAGCCAAATGAATCACCGTAGTGTCATCTTGGAGTATAATCAAAGAGCAAATAAGCAATAAATAAATCAAATAATGATGGATAAACCTGCTCATTCAGGACATTGAGGTAATCAGCTGAACCAGTTTCTGATACCTGCCCAACTGAAGCAACCCCGGATCATACCAGTGCTCTTACAGGCTCTAGGCATGGTGCATCACTTCAGCCACCACTCTTCTCACCGTGATGCTCCCAGTCCAGGGTCAACCTGACTTATAAGACCCATGACATTTTCCATTTTCCTCCACAGTTCATTCTTTATGCTATACTGAAATCTCTTGTGGTTCATTTAGCCTCACTGACTGCACTTCCATTACAGCTGTGGAGTAATACTTCATTTAAACATGTTAGTAAAACTCAACTGAAGGATCTCTGTACAGTCATGTTCAAATTCACCAACTGTAAATCTCTAAAACTCTTCGTGGGTGACACCCAAAATATTCTTTCAGGGGTTTTGGTGATGCTGGTGAAGAGTCACATCCCATAGCTGTTTGATGGAGTTGGAATCTCGTGTCTGAAGGGAACAGCGCATGCCTCGCATGGCTGTGATAGTCCCCAGTGCTCTGCAGATGAAGCCTTGTTAAGGTGGATCACACCGATGCCGTCAGGACAGAGATTTACCATCACAGAATAAAGGTGATCACTCAGAACAAATTCCCTCCAAGGGAACAACTGGACCCAAACTATGTCTGTAAAATCTCTCTAAGAGAATAAAAGAGCCATTACATCCCCTCATGGTGAACATCAAAGTTTAAGGCAGTTTTCTTGCTGTATTACTGACATGCACTCGCCCATATGTTGAGAATATGTCTAAGGATACCTCATTGCATGACTGAATGTTAATGTCTTAAATGTACCCCAGATTTTTTCAAAGTAATGAAAGTAGATGGATACAAATTGTCTCCCTTCCTCTGGCCCACAAACAAAGGAGAAAATCCACCATGTTTTGGACTGCATTATCGTCTCTTCACTCAGTGGAAGATTTGCAAATGATTACGTTGAATCTGAAAGTGATTGTATCCAGCTAATAAATTGCAAAACTGTTTATGGAAAAATGATCCACAGATGAAGCCAAAAGCAGCAGTTGAGAATCAAAACTTGAAGGAAGCAACTCAGGAGAACGGCTGGCCTGTTACGACACCAAACAACACCCGACCATGTCAATCAAACCAGTCACACCTGCAAACGTATCTAACCATATCTACTTACTATGCGTCTGCTTGTAGGTGTGTGGTTGATAAAGATTTCTTCCTCTCAGGGCGTTTGACTGTAACAACCTCTTTTTCGGCCCCTCAGAATACACACCTTTGTTAACACCATAATGAGAAGTGGTTAAAAATGTATATTAGTTTATTAGGACAAAAGAAAAAAAAAATCTCCAGCTGCTTGTGATGTTCCAGCTTAACCTTTCTTCTCAATTGATGTCCCGTTCCCCCTCTTCTTTTTTCATGTTATCACATTTTTGTGTCCTATCTTTCTTTGTTGATGTTTTTCAAACCTAAACCTCCCTCATCTTAGCTTTGCAGTGGACTAATATTTGTCTTTCCACCTCCTCCCTCTCTGCGAACATCTGGTCTTGGGTTTCGCAGCAACACAAACTTCCTTGACGAGCTTGCACATCTTTTGATGATTGCATACATAACTTTCGATAGTTTACCGTGACTGTAAACCTTCTCCTGTGGCCACCAACACGACACAGCGCACATCTGAGTGGTGGCTCTTGTAAGAACTAATATTAATAACAGAGAAATATAACCCTCCTTGCAAGTTGACTTAATGTTGTGCTGTAAGCCTGGGACATGCCTTTGTGGAGATTTTACAAACTGAAATTCATTAATATCGGAACGTATGGTGCAACCTGAAGGCCAATTTAAGAGTAGTAAAAGATTTGCGTGAATGAAAATGTTGATTATCAGGAAAAGCAATGAGACAAGCTTTGAAAAGGTCGTCTGGTGTTGCAGTCTTAATGTTTTGATTTTGAAAGGATGGTCCGCAGGGGGTTCATGTGGCTGTGGCTCAGGGGGGATAATTGGATTTGTCTGAGTAGTAGAGGAAATGAAAAACATACTCAAGCCTTTATTTTGCAACTTATCTTTGATACCGTTCTGCTTCTGTACAGGAGGCAGTGAAAAAAAAGAACGTAAGCGGTCGAACAGAAATGAATGAGCCTGTGCATATATGTCAGCAAAGTGTGTTTGTACGTGTGTGTGAAAGTTAAAAAGTCTGAGTTTGTTCCAATTTCCTCAGCGTGATGGAAGTCATTACAGCTCTGGCTCACTGCTCTGATTGAAGTCTCTTAGTCACAATGGGCCTGAGCGACTTTGTCTGAGGCCGGGTCAGCAGAGGCTGGCTCAGTAATCAGGTGGGATTTAGGAGAAAAGATGTGTCCAATCAGAAACCTTTCAAGCAGCCTCTGCAGGTTTATGAGACTGCAGATTTCATGAGCGGCTCCATATATTAAGCATGGTGTCAATCAGAGGCACACTAAGAGAAGACATATGCATGCTGAAAGGCGTGCACTCACATCCCTAAATCATATGGGTATTTATTAAAATAACTAAGATTATTTAAAATTTCTTAACATATCTTTACTAGAAACAATAAACTGAATAAATGTACTGCTGAGTTTATTAAATCTTCTTATGCCTTAGGCCATTTCTTTTTTCTTGTAAGAGAGCTACCACGTCCTCTTTTCACAAGTTGACATGATTTTTTGCGATCTTAATGAAAAGTTCAGTTTGCTTCGGTCAAAATGCCTCAGGGTTACACTGCAGAGCATCTTCTCATAGCAGTCTGTATCATGAGATCGGAGATTGGTTAGAGAGTTGCACTGTCATGCAAACATATTCTGAACAAGAATTACACTTAATTATCCCTGAAGTAGATGTTCCCCTATGAGCGAGGTTATATTATGAAGCCAATGAGCTCCCATCTCTAGACACAGCAAACTGAGCTCACACTTAAACACCAAATGGATAAAACTGAAAAATACTAGACCAGCATCTTTATTCTCAAATACCCCTGTAGATTTGTATGATCTAAAGTCCAAATATGGATAAATGATGCAGTCTTGTCATAGATGTGTGGAGCTGATGCAGGCAGGTCAAAAGCCTGCAGCACAAATGGAAAAGATGAAGTCATGTAACGGTTAGCTTGTATATAGTAATCAAACTCATTATCATTTCCATCCTGTCATTGTCTTTTTGCGAATTAACTTCAAGAACTTCTCTGCAGTCCTGCGGTTCTGCAATCAGTAATAAGCCTACCGTATTTTCCGCACGATTAGGCGCACCTAAACGCCTTCAATCGTTTCAAAAGCTGATCATGCGCCTAATAATACAATGCGCCTTGTATATGGCCCAGTATTAAAACGCATACAGGTCTCAGTTACGGTGTGAACACAGATCCTTTCTGCAGTGAGGATGTCACACACACTCTCTCTCTCTGTGCGTGACTAGCGTTCTATTGTCAGGAAATATCACAGAGTGTGGCATCGTTTCATACAGCGATGATCTTTGTAAGAGTCAAAATCTCTGCGGAAACAGCCCAAGCAGCTAAAGCTCTAAGTTACAGTGTGATCGTTATTTTAACACTGTGATTTCCAGCGGAATTATTTCTTACATATCGTGTTAAGGAATATAAGTTAAGATTTATCTGAGAGCCAGATGCAGTCGTCAAAAGAGCCACATGTGACTCGCGAGCCATAAGTCCCCGACCCCTGATCTAATGGATGCGTTATGCATCTAATGGATGCATAACGCACCGTAACTCCAGCCTCTACTTTAGCGCCTTATGCGAAGCGTTTTATTAAAGGTGCGCCTTATGATGCGATGCGCCTTATATATGTAAAAATAATTAAAATACGTCATTTATTGAAGGTGCGCCTTTTGATGCGGTGCGTCTTTTCGTGCGCAAAATACGGTACATCGAAAAGACCAACTTTACACTTGGAAAAGATAAAGAAAAAAACATCAGCCAGAAGCCAAATATTTGAGCCAGGAAACAATAAAGTACTGGCTGAGCACTGTGAGCCTCGTTAAGTGAATTATATAACTTCCAATGGGAATCGTTCTGCTAATAGGAATGCAAAAAAGTCAGAGCAAAACAGTTGTGTTGCACAGCAAATGCAGCACAATTTAAAGTTGTAGATGGAGATAAGGATGGGGGGTGGGGGTGGGGGTGGGGGACAATTCTACTCAAATCCGGTTCTACAATGTTACAGAACCATGCAGATCTGAACAGAGACGCGTTTATGCTGTTTGTTTTGAGCTGTGACTTCAGGATAACCAAATGTATGTTTTTACTTAATGTTCCTCAAAATGTATAACCCTTTTGATTTTCACTTGAAAAGTGTTTCCAAAATGAACAGTCTTGAACTTCATGGAAGTAAGTGATTTGGGTGTATTTTAAGTACAACTGGTTTTAAATATATCACTAGAGGAAAGTTAAAAAAAATATTAGTAAAAAGAACCTGAATTTTGACTACGATCAAATCTGTCAGTGAAAATGCAAACAAAACCCTCAAAGCCAGGATTCAATAACAATTGAAACAAAAACAATTTAAAAAATCTGATGCTGCAAAAACAAATGTAACCTGGTAAAAGTGACTTTTACATCAGACTTTTACATTATCTCCAACTTTTATCATTTTTCTATGCGTTTTCACTACTCGTGACTTTGTATTATGTTATTTTTCAGTTTAAATGAACTTTTATACCCATATTTACGTGTAATGTACGGTGCATGTGCATAAAAGTGGCTGCAACAGCAACCACAGCTGTAACGTTTAGTGTCAAATGAAGAGCTGAGCTGTTAAACTGAGAAAACTATATGTGTATTTATACTTTTTTTCTTTTAATTCAGAAGTTTATTATTTCATTAATAAATATTTACCATTTACAAGCTTTCTGATTGCTCACATTGGCAAGATGAGTCACATATGACATCTCTTCAATAACTCTAAATGGTTAGCCTTCGGTAACACAATAAATTCCTTTAGTTGATCACACTGTGCATGACTCATTTTGATTCAAATAAATCATTCAAGTCAGGCAGAGATACGATACACAGAGAAAAATAAAACATCACAATACACAATTTGCTTTGTAATGATCACAACAGTTTTATTTCCTTTTTAAGATATATCGTTGAAGACGCATTAAAAAACTTGTCCATGAAGCTTCTTGAAAGCCAAATCGTGGTATGTAATGTCAGATTTTTGCTCATAGAGCTCATGCACTGACCACGTTTTTTTATCATGTGTCTGAATTTAGTTTATATTAAAACTCTCTTTTTGGACAACTCTTCAATGGGTAGTGAACATTTTCTCATATTATATTGCTTAAGGTTAATTGTGTGCAAAATTAGATTAGGCAACATTTTATATTGATGGATTTGAAGTTGGAGACATACACTCATAGGCTACTCTATAATGCACCAGGTGCACCGGTTGAAGTGTCCTGTAAGTGTATATCACAGTGTAGTCAGCAATGAAGACTTTAAATAGGCGGCTGAGTGAAAAGGGTGGATATTGTCCTCCGTAATGCTGCAGGACTGAGCCGTGTGTCTCTGTAGATGGCAGTGTAGCTCAGATTTCTGGCAACTTTCTAAGTCTGATAAAGATAAATCCATCTGCTGGCAAAGCTCCATGTGTTCATGAAATAACAGCGCTGCAAATAAATATGTTCATCTCTCATAAACATAAATGGAAAGTGACTATGAAGCTAAATTACTTGACCGGATTTGATTTCCAGCCACGCAAGCTGCCTTTGATGAAATAGAAGAGGATTTGCATGTGTGCAAAATGTAAGACAGCTGATAGAAATGGCAAATTCTTCCTCGTACGCTTCATGGGACTGTCATGAAAACAAGCCAGTTTTTTGAGAAAGAATGAACCTAGTCCTGCATCGATTTGCATTCATGCTTCCAGTAAACAAATCCCTCTGTATTACACGGACACGGACCGGCCACATGCAAAGAGAAGGGTGCAGGAAAACGATGAAACTCAGAATAAAGGAGCAAATTGGAACAAAATTTAGAAGAGATGGTATTAGTAAAGATTAGGTTGGATTTGAGGAATGCTGTCAGAAAGACTTTTGACATATATTGTAATGTTGCAGAGGGAGGGTAATGACTTTATGTTGAAAGAAGGAGACGGATGTGACCCTCTGGTTAGTCATCTTCCCTGTGGGGTCCTGAGGGGCCAGAAGCGTCTCCTGCTTGTGTTCTCACCCGCTGTCAGGCCTCTTGGACTGTCGTCCTCTGCTCTGCTTCAACATCTGGAGTCTGTTTAGCGTCACAAACACTGGAGCCCCAGCCGTGACACCTCAGCTGAAAAACCATGTATCAGGACCTTATTTTTCCAGGGTAAAATGAATTGGGAAGTCAGTTCTTGCTTTTCACTGGGGTTTTCCACTATTTACAAAGTATCCCATAGTCATCATTGAATTAACTGTATTTTTAATCGATGATCTCAGTGCAAAGAAAATCAGCAGGTCTCTCTCCGTTAACCTCAAACTGTTACAACATGTTTGACTAAACGCTTTGACTTCTTCACTGGAAAAAATCTGTTTCTGTAATGGATAACACTTCCAGTAAGGTATGTATCACTGATGCCTTCATGATGTCAGCAAAGGACACGTTTGAAGTTTTTACAGATGCAGCAATAGCCAAATCGAACACCTTTAAGCTGTTTCTAGTCTCTCTTACTAGTTGACAACATAAATGAGTCATGTTTAATTGGCTTCTTTACATAAGCTGTAAACCACAGCGTATTTGTAGACATGCATGTGTTTGTGTTTACCCAGCCCCCTGTGGCCAAAGGATTAGAGGTTAGCAAACACCTCTGTGAAAGCGTTTAACGCCATTGCCACGATGGCAGATTTTCACGCTGGTCATTCAGGAGATGAGCAGACCATTCATTTTCTGTGATCAGTGAGTTGACCTCTGTGTCTGTGCCCTGGAAATCTCCTGATGCCTGCTCGTGGGAAACAATCCTCCACCGGGCTGCAATTGGACAGGGGTGTGTGTGCGTGTGTGTGTGTGTGTGTGTGTGTGTGTGTGTGTGTGTGTGTGTGTGTGTGTGTGTGTGTGTGTGTGTGTGTGTGTGTGGGTGGTGTGTGTGTGTGGGGGGGGGTTACTATATTAACCGGGAGGGCCTTGGAGGTGGAAGAGCGACAACCAGGGTTAAAGATTTTAGGTTTTGAGGCGCTGACAGCTATTAAATATGTTGTTGAGGTTATAACAGGCATACGTGTGTTCGGTGTTGTGTCGGCTTATGCGATGAAAAGAATAAGAATGTAGCAAAGTACCTCATGGGGGTAATCTTTTCTCCTTTTTTTCATTTGGATGCAGTCACGCTACAGAACGGGTCTGTTTCGTAAGTGTATGTGTGTGTGTGCAAACAAGTGGAGGGTCGACGTGGGGGAGGGCGGGGGTTCCCGGGCACCAGGCCTTTAACAGAAAACATTTCAGAGGCTGTCTGTCAACAGACTAATGACTTCAGCAGACGTAGCCTGGAGTTTGGCTTCCCCCCCACCACGTACACCGACAGCCATAAACCACTGCATGTTTGGAATGCAAAACATGGATCCTGTGGACAGGAATGGCAATGCAGGGATCACACAAAAACCAGAAAACACTGTGGCTTACACAGTGACCCACTCAGAGCGATCCCAGCTTACGACCGCCTTTGATATAAAGCTGTTCACTGTGATATTTGTCTAAAAATTCAGGTGTACCGACTTTGCATCAGATTAGAGAATGATTTATAGAAAGTGACAGTGATCCCAGGTTACACCAACAGACGAGTCTTCAGCTGACCTTTACCTCCTAACCTAGACAGGCTAAAGAAAGGGTTAGTTTACAAACGAACAAGCACAGAGCCAGCATCACTAACAGTTTATAGGACAATGAAGGGAAGACGATGAGAAAAGGTTTTCAGTGTCAATAAATGGTCAAAACATGGGGACTATTGTAGTGGACAAAATAAACCTAAAAGGTATCAAGAACATCAATAAAGAATTGTGGTTTTAAAGTTTGGGGAACTGACAACAGGAAGTCGTAAAACATCATGTTTCTGTTAATCAAACTAGGTTCAACAGAGACAGAAAATGGAAACTCTGGAAATGGTGTTTAGTCCTCTAGCAAACCGTGTTACACTCTCCGGCGTGTTTCCTTGTTGTCCCTTATCTTGGCTCACCTTGTGGGCACCGATGGGGTTTTGTTGCAAAGCTGACCCCACACGGAGCCAGCTGACAGTAGAGGTGGGGCTCGGACCAGTTTTACATCCAGAAACATCTCATAAATGTTTGCTCGCTACACAAACAAGAAGAAGTAAACACTTCTAGCTGAGTTTTTTTTTTTTTTTTTTTTTACTTTTATGGACGGAAAAAAATCAAAATCCTCTCGGTGCTGTACGTTAAATGGAGGGCAGAGATCATTACTGCCTGCAGAAGAGCTTTTCTGTGAGTGTGATGGCTCCATCCTGCCCGCAGGCAAGGACAGGCTGGCTGAAGACGTTTGTCCCAAAGCCACCGAGGTCATTATCATTTGTAGCTGGTCCCCATCCACCGTGATAGGTCACCTCCCCATGAAGCCCCATAGACACACAGCTAGACGCTGTCTCCATGGAAACTCAGCAGCGGTGAGTCCTGATGAGTGGTCACATCTGAAATTAACACAATGAGAAGAACACAGCCAGAACTGTGTGTGATAGCAGAGCGCGGCTGTGGAACAGTGAGCATGTTGTATTTCCACAATTCAGTTTGTGTCAGTTGTCTCTCGTATTTTTACTTATTTTGTTCACAATGATCTAAATATCACATACACACACAACAATTAGTCGATCAAGTAGTTTGACATTTAAATCTGATGAAGTATTTAAAAAAAAAAAACAGAAAAGGAGATTACAAAAATTATAAGTGCATCCAAACTGGACTGAAGTTACTTGCTGTTCTTGTAATGCTATTGACTAAGACACTTTTGATTTACGTAACATGTGTAAGACCCCCAAGATGACCTGCAGTGTCCCTATGCAGTGAAACTAGATGAAGTGAATATCTACTCAGATCAGAGGAGTCCATGCGAGGCGGCAGATGCTGCTGGTGCCACCTGTCAACAATTCTCCGCATCACAAACTCGGTTTGTCTGCAGGGATCTGAAAGGAGCACTAACATACTGGTTAGAAGTCCTTTTTCACAGACCTCTACATGAACTCAGCATTTCTATCTGATCTTTATCTCAAACTGAAAGTATTTTTTTTAAATACATCAGGTACAAAATAATCTGATTCCTTGTGTGCTTTATATTTTTCTACAAATATTATTGTTAGCACTGTGTAGTTGAGGGTATGTACGACTATAATTCATGCAGAACTTCAATTATTTTTATTTAATCTAATTTAATTTAGGCAGCTTTGTTCAAGGTATGTTTCCCTATTCTTTAAGCCTTAGAGAAATAAACACTCATTATAAACAATAAACACTGAAACAGCCTTGTCATTCATTCATTCATTCATTCATTCATTCATTCATTCATTCATTCATTCATTCATTCATTCATTCATTCATTCAGTCAGTCAGTCAGTCAGTCAGTCTATGACCTCTAACTACAACAAGCTCCCTCATATACCAATACAGATGTCACATCGCACGTGACAGATGAGTGATAAAAATGAAGTTTCTGATCATCAGTGTGTGTGTGTGTGTGTATGTGTGTGTGTGTGTGTGTGTGTGTGTGTGTGTGTGTGTGTGTGTGTGTGTGTGTGTGTGTGTGTGTGTGTGTGTGTGTGTTGTTCAATATGAAATATCTCTCAAATGTCAAAGAGGTAGAGCTGTGCATAAGGTGATATAAATTTGATGCAAATGTAATTTCAGCTCAGTGAAAGTTATCTGAGTTACTGGAGCATCAATGTGCATTTTTATAATGCATACTTCCATTCACCCGTGACTGTGCTGCTGGAAAAGTTTCAAATTGTTCCTAAAATATCAAGAAGAAAACTGAGAAGACTTTTACTTACTTTGCATTTCTTTTTTGAACACAACAGTCTAACTCATATCCTAGTTTTAATACACTTCATCTGCTTTGCCTTAAAAACATTTCAGCGCTTTGTTTCCAAAGTATTTTAGTGGAAAAATATGGTAAGTTTTGCTCACAAAAACCAAAAGAGTATCTGAGAAGTCAGCATCAGCCGGAAGACCAGATCAGGGTGACTGTTCACAATGACTGGTTCTTTCAGAGGGACACAGTGAACGAACTGCCCCTGGGCTACAGCGACATGCTGAAGGTGTCCCATTGTCATCAGGCTGGTAAATGAAACTCTCCGTTCCGCTAAGAGAAGATTTAACGACTTGCTGAACTCACAAAAAACAACAAAGGCTCTGGTCTCAGCTGCTAACAGGGGAGAGGAATACTTGCAAAATGACCACTTCAATTAGACATTATCATCTGTATCCAGCTGCATCATTCGAGTCAGTGTTGAGCATGGACATGAGCCAGGGTGGATCTTTCTGTTTGGAGACATAACTGAAGGGAACTGGTTGCGTTTTCACACAGCAGAGATAGAGGGCAGTGTTTCCCTTTTCAAGAAGAGGTGGTCTCTAGTAGAAAAGAATAAAACAAGGGGATCAGCCTCAATATCTAAATACTCAGAGCTTAATTTAAACCTAGGACAACGAAAACGCAACAGTATAATCGTTTTTCCTTCCTCACTTTGTATTATGGTGCAAAAAGGAGTTTCTAACTAGACTTTTTTTTTTTTTGGTCTCATCTCTGAAGTACTTTGTTGATCTTAAGAGGGATTACTCACCATAATTGGTGCTCTACTACTTTTGTCTCCTCTGAAGAGACACATTGAGAGCATCTTGAAAATAGTCCCTAGTGTATCTGTCTCTCTTGAGGAGTGAAGAGAGGCGTGCTTTTTGAAAGCTGCCACATTTACCCTGAGAGTCCGTGCCTCAAGGAAACCCTCGGCTTCACAGGGAAACACTGATGCAGGACAACCTGGGTAAAGTCAGTCAGTTCAGTAATCGCACATCACTGATATTCTGTGACAGTTTGGAAATGAGACAGTAGAAAACACTGAAAATGTCTTTCATTTAATCTGTCTTTAAAAACCAGTTTACAATTTCCACTACGTGTTAAGTGTAATTAAGTCAGTTCTGTGCTTGGTTATGTAAATGGTTTTAACTGCCCTTTCTTTTCTCGGCATCCCAGCAAAAGCATATTAGAAATCAGGTTGCTTCCTTCCAGTGGCAGCAGCTGACACAACTGTGTTTGTCTCTGCTGAGGTGTATGAAGTGTGCACGCTTGTTTTCCTGCTGAAGGCGCGTAAGACTGCTACTCGTACCTTTAATTGGCTTTATATTCTTTTGATGTGCCATGGAAAGAAAACATCTACAAGGAAATCATCAGGTGATTTAATAAGGTGCGTGAAGCCTCCTCGCAGCCAGTCTGGGTAGCCGGCGGGACATTTGCCAGGCTTGTGTTGTCAGATGGTGCAGACTAAACAGTAAACAGACACCTCACAGGGCAGAGTCGTAGTTTAGCCGAACTGCCAGAGTCTCACAAAAACAAACATAAGCTCATATTTTCCATATGCAAAAAGATCATGATCTTTCACATTCAAACGGAAAAAATTGGAAAATATTCTTTGAAATGGATTCCCATTGATATTTATAAACATCAGTATTTGGACTCGGTCTGTAATTATGCAGAAAAGTGCCACATGATGAATGGCACACTGGCAAGACTTATAAAATCTATGTGTAACTGTCTTTAGCTCATCTGTGTTATTTTTGTGTGTGAATGTGTCGGTAGAGTCTTGTGGTGCGGGCTGTACAATAGAAGGATCTGGCTTCATAATGGGACCCTCTCTTTGGGCCCTGGCCTGCTGCCAGCAACCCCAAATGCCTGTTACCGGCTGTTGGTTTGGCCGTTGATCCCTGGAAGTGGCGCTGGAGGACCGTGGTGCTATTGGTACTCATATAAATCAAAACGCATGGTTGTTTTCACTGTGGTTGTGTTTTTTTTTTGTTTTTTTTTTTTGCTTTGTTTTTTTTATCTCTGTAATCTCTGACAAAGCTTAGATGGTTGCTTCCCATGTTCAAAAATACTCTGCTGTCTTCAAACAAGTCTGGAAGCCAGGACGCCACAAAGAGATCAACATCTTTAATGTTTCTCTAATCTCTAATGTTTGTTAGTGTCATTCTCAAAGCACTGCACATAGAAACCACGTCCTTTCAATCATCTGTCTCGTCCATTTATGTACAACCTACACTCAGTCACGGACAGTCGGGCCGGCACAGATGAAGAGGAGCTGTGAATAGCTGCCGAGGGATCATGTTCTCTAATCAGAGCCATAAGATGTACACTGCAACCAAGGAAAGCTTGAATGAGACTGGCTAGTAGAGAAAACAAAGCCCACGATTTTCCCTCCTTTGCTCCTCCTTCCTTTTGTGTTGTGGATTATTTGGACTTCAAAGTTCAAAGTTCATTGTGTCACTTGAAAGCAAAGGGTTTAACACAGATCTCATAGAGCACACGTGGGAAAAATGTGACCCTCATTTAATAAAACTAGTAAATAAATTAAAAACTATTGAAAAAAAAAGATGACATAATATTGTGACTTTATTATTTGTCTTAAATGACTTCTAGTAATTTAATAAGTATCTCTACGTTCAAAGTTTTCCAAGTTAATACACATAAAGACATTTTTTGTGACGTAGCTTTACATAAAACTAAAGTGGTCAGACTGGCCTCATGGACCCGTACTGTTATTCATTACTCAATCCAGTATTTATACAATATATGAGGCCCCACATCTGATATCAACGTTGACATCAGTGCATATCTATTAAATTGTCCAATATGTGACCCATTCATTCATTGTTGTGATACACTGTCACGTCATTTCATTAAAACAGTAGTGTTATGATTTAAATCTGAGTCATACTTTATAATTTTACATGGTTACAATCATCTATCCCAACACAATGTTGTCATTTATATTTCAGGAAATACGTCTTGAAGGTGAATAAACAAAAACAAACAAATAAATAATTGAAAACTAGAAGAAATTAAAATTTAAAAATTTAATTAAAAAAAAAAAAGAAATGAAAATAAAAAAGAGTGATAAATTCTGACTCATTTTTGTTACTCCCACTCCTCATATCTGACATTATTATCTTTAACACAATTATCACAATTATATTATCTTTTTTTTTTAGTAATAATGACTACACAACTCAAGCAATATGTCATGAGCTTTTGTTTATGTGAGGTTGTATTTAACTAATTTGCGACCTGGGACGGACCAGTGTCCGAGGCTCTTCTTCCATCTTCACTGCTATAAATAAACTTTTATTTAAATCTCTGCAAAAGTGTATATTATCAGTCTTTTTAAATGTCTGAGTGAGGATTGGACAGATTGATCACCTTATAAATGATCATTGGGTTAAACAAGTTTTTTTTTCTTTTTTTTAAGTTCTCATTCAGATGTGGATCATTACACCAAAAGCAAAGTAATTATGTTTAACAGAAACATCCAGATCCAGTCTTTTCCCTGCTTAGCACACGGCACAATGACATCCCTCATTTTCATTCTCGGGAAGATGGTGAAAAATAAACTTTCTACAACTCTAAACTCCAGCCCTTAAAAACAGCAGAAGACAAAAAGGAAGCTGTCGTCCCATCTCCTCTCTTCAGGCCCACAGGCTTATCCCTCTTGTAGCGCAGCTTTCGCTGTGTGAGAGCGGCTGATACGCCACCCACAGCCCCACCCTCGCTGTAATGAAAAGTGTTATGAATCTATGTGCCTTCATTCTCTCCCACTAATGTCTGTGGGTGGCAAAATTAGGGTGGGCTGTACTGGGGCCGCTAAAATAGAGAACCGTGTCCAGTTTAACGGAGCTGTTCTAAGCCGATTTTTTAAGGTCAAATTGGCATCAATGGGGGATTAGTTTGGTTCAGATCAATGTCTGATTGGGATCTTTCTCTCCACCATTGCCTCCCTCTGTCCTGGGAGAATGCAGCCAAAGTCTTGCGATTTGTACTTGGGGAGAAGAAAGGCTCTCCCCTCCCATGGAGGACAAAGACACACATTAGCTCAGTTTTGCTGTTTTTTCTGCTCCAGCAGTAAAGCTCCCAGTCACAAAGATCAAACGTATGAAGACATGACCAGGGATGGCACCCCACTGCAGCTGCTGTAGCTCCTGTTGCACTACGTATGTAGAGATGCATGTCTCTGTGTGCATGCTTGTGTGTACATTTTGGTATGTGTGTTGTTGTATGTAAACGGGAAAAGCAGATGACTTCATCAGCAAGTGTTCACATGTGTTTTGAGCCTCTGCGAGCTATTGCTTCTGAGCAAGTGGCTCCCACATTAGTAGGATGTTTTTGGTGTTTCCCACAGGACTTAAAAGATGATTTAGTGGAAGATTAAGCTTCATCTCAATCAATAACAACCCTCTCCAAAACCTGCCCTTAAATTGTAAGTAAATAAAAAATGAAGAAGTTACCAAAAGTCTGTGAAGGTTCTCAGTCATCCAGGTCATGTTGATATTCAAAAATCCCTCCTTTTCAAGGTAATTGGACTGCAGAAAGCTGCACCTTGAAGAAGAGGGATTTTTAGATTAAGTTAAGCGAGGTGGAAAAGAAATGTAAATAAATAAATAACTGCATTAAATTTGTGTTTTTATTGTATTTGGATTAAATAACTAAAATAGCTTTGGTGGATGAAATATTCACCAGAAAAAAAAATGCAAAAAATAAATAAATTTAGCCACAGTGTGATGTGAAAAACGTAACCCAGCTATTTTTTTTCTCAAATTGCTATAAAGCCATGCTTGATCAGAGAAAAGCTGACAGTTTGACAGTAACCATAAAGCACTGATATGTAATTACTGGTGTAACTTCACATGGACAGTGACGTTTTTCTTTGTTCATCTGTATCGCATGTTACGGCTCGGTGTGTCATTATCCAATCAAACAAAAGACCAACTAAACAAACAAGACCGACCATAATTGACAGGGAAGCAGCGAAGTGGTTTGTAATGCTCTCAGTTCTCCCAGCAAGGCCAGCACTGTCACTTAAATAACAGAGCACAGCAGAAATGTTTCAGGTGATTTGTCTTCGTGTCTGCCATAAATAAACTGGTCTGCACTGAAACCGTTCCCAGGAACAAAACTTGAAATTAAGCAGAAAGAAACTGGAACAAAAAAGACAGAATCTCATAATAAACCGTCCTTCTCTTTAAAACACAATTGGTAAACATTTGAAAAACGTTGAGGAAGTGCTTTCCCCTGACACGTCCAGACGCTTGTATCTGTTGACACAGTCGTCTCAAGTGACTCCTCCAAGTGTTCCACAAGTCTTGAGCTTATTTTGGCTGCTGCTACAGAATGGCTTCTCCTCCCCTTCAGTTAAAGACTATTGAGACTCTCAGCAGCTGGGAGTGTTTGTCTCCTTGTAGTACACTGATGATAGTTTGCTGAATTAGGGTCACAGGTCAGAGGTCAACCCTGGCTCTGGTGAGGAAGACGTATAATTGACTTTGAGCCAACAAGCTCAAGCAGCCACCCATAACAGTAGTACTTCTTGCAAGGTTTTGTTGAGCACCTAGATGCAAGCACAAGACTTGTGCAGACTGATAAGGATTAAAAGAAAAGAAAAGGTAATTTGAGGTGATTTTGCTCTACTTATTGGACATTATCTGCTGCTTGCATAGCAATGTGTGTCCTATATTGTCACAAGAGACAAAATCTTATGATCAAAGTTTTGCATTTCAGACGTGATTACTGTAAAGGATGTTAGATCTTTTAAGACTCATGGGTGGACAGAAAAATCAGTATTCATCATTTTGTGTTGAAGAAAAGGGTACCACATCCTCCAAACTAAAAATAAAAATAACTAAAGCTGGTTACAGCAACTACTCCTAAAGTGAGTATCTGTGAGGGCTTAGTGTTCACAAAGGTCATTCACACTTCTCTGATGATCTGTTGAGGAACGTTGAAGAGGAGGAGGTTATCAACCAATTAATGCAGCTCTAAAATACTGAAACCATGAAAATGCCAAACTTCTGATTAGTGGATGATTGTTCTACTTTCTCAGTCACAGATTTGCTGCTTTACCTGGGGTCATTTTCCAATTGCATGACACAATTTCAGCCAAGCTTTAGCTGTCAGACAGAGGTTTTCACATTTGACTCCAGAAGACTTTGGTAGAAAGACAAGTTCATGGTTGACTTGCCGCCAAGCTGCCTAGGTCCTGTGGCTGCAAGGCAAACCCAAATTATCACTTCTCCACCATTGTGCTCAAAAGCTGGTATGAAGTGTTTGTGCTCATATGATGTGTTAAATTTTCTCCAAATGTGGTGCCGTGCATAACAGCCAAACGTTTCCACTTTGGTCTTGTCTGTGGGAAAGACATTGGCCTTCATTTGTCATTCTGTCATAGAAACGGGCACTAATCCTGGAGCAAAAATCGTCCTACAACAGAGCTCATGTGTGATTCATGACACATTGGCATGACATAAGTACCAGGATAAGAAGCAGACTTTGAAAAATGTGGAAATCAGAGCAACCGTCATTCAATTACCAAGGCCTTGAGTATTCAAGGTTTAGAGGTCCCCGTAGTTGCCGACATGGAGGAATGCCATCTTGCATAAAAAGAAGAATTTCTTGGAGTTACAAACTGAGATACTGTTGGGTGAAGTAGATTTACACACATTGTATTTGGGAGTTGGAAGTGAGGCATTAAAAGCATTTACAGAAATGTTGTTTGGGCTGAAATGAATGTTCTCTTCCAAAATTTTAATTCATGCAATGAATTAAATTGGAATCCTTAAAACCCATTGATTTAGGTAATTTTACATCCTTTATCCTTTGTATTAATGCATCATTGTGTCTTAGGTCTGAACTACGGCTGAGCTGCAATGGTGCCCAGACTTCTGTAAAACCATGTGTTGCAGCTCTACAATAGCAGCAAAAACAGGCATCTGCTCCTCATTCTGGTTCGACCACCTGGCCCTGAACTTAACTGTGCCATTAATAAGAGATTTTAGGAAATAAAAGAAAGTTTGGAACGTCCAAAGTAGTACATTTTCACTGAATGCAGAGACTGTTTCACAATCCAACCCTGCCAAATTCTTACAGTACTGGAAGTGCCTAATAAGCTCCTGCCTCCGTCTCACAGCATCCCACTGAGGCTATAGTGGCCACGGTTGTCTGAATCCATTTTTGGGTAGTTAGTCTGGAATTCTGGCCCAATCATAAATGCAGCTTTATGCAGAACCTTGCGGGCTAAAATCATATCACACACCGTCTATGTTCTGAACAGAAGAGTCTGACTTGCTGAGCCCTTGTACCACCATCTTCCCGTCAGTTGACACTACAGTGCATGCTGATAAATCTAATTAAGATTTTTAGGCCAAGCATGTATTTTTACAAGATACTACATATGAGGATAATATTTCCCAACTTGATGAATAACATCACAGCATTGGATCGATGCAGTAATGTTACGTTCAATGATATTACACCTCAAGTTTATTTTAATAAATACCGACCTGCGTTTATAAATGAACCTACATGTGTTTTATGCATGTTTTTCAACATATGCGTGCTTCATAAATGATACATCTTTGCAAACCTAAGTCGTACTCCAATATTCATCAAAGAGAGAAGAAACTGTCTCCTGGTGATCATACTGATGATCACTTAATCATGAGCCTTTGAGTTGCAGCACCTCGCTGCTACTTCACCTCTTAATTTCTATTGTACGAGTAAAGTTGCACTTAGAGTAGTTTTACCACAAATTGCTTCTGCAATAGAGTTAAGTGCAATGCAATATGTCATGTAGTGTTACCTAACTAAGGTTGAAATTATTTATTTTTCCAGACCAAAGAGTCCTGTTATGTAAAACATCAGAACTGAAAGATGATGTAATTTTTGTCACATGACTCAGTGAACTCATTATGCATGTGTTCATTTTTTCTAATCATTAAAAAATATTTTACCTTCATAAAACATAATCTATGTCCCTTCTACCAAGTTAGACGAAAAGAAAGACAGAAAATAAAACAAAACAAGTGAGGAAATCCACGTGCAGGAGCTGCATGATCCTGTAGAAGCACAAAGTGGTTTTCAGGAGGGAGATTGTTCACACAATCTTTACTCAAGTAAACGTATGAGAACTAAAAAAAATGACTTGATAAGAGCAGAAGTCTTGTTTCCTCCCATTTATTTTAAAAATGAAAGATTTAAGACATTCAAATACACTTTAAAAGTAAACAGTAACCCTTTGAAGGACAATTTGACCCGAATAAAGATAACTTTACCTCTCCATGAAATATATTTTGAAAAATATCAAACCTTTCTTATTACAAATACAAAAATAAGGCTCATACAGACTCTACATTTGCCAAATGTGCTTCTTAGAGCTGTACATTTCAAATAGTTCAAACATGAGACTGAAGACTAACTTTCTTCACTTTTCTCCGTGTCACTGGCTCTTCCTGTCAGTGGATGCATTTCTATGGAGCACTGTACTCTGGTTGCAGTCCGTGGTATTGTCAAATGGGAATGAAAATGCTCCACGTGAGCACCATATTTGGAATAAAAAACCCCAAATCATAGGATTATTTCCTGGGATGGTAGATATTAAATCGTATATATCTCAAATCAATATAGAAAATAGTGGCAGTGGAAATTAACTGGACATATAACCACCACAAGATGTTTTACTGCTACTTATTTTAGAAAATCAGCATCAAAATTAAAATTAATGAATGAATAAATGATTTTCTGAATGCAAAACCCATGCCGAAATAACAATAGACGGTTCGTCAGATGAGACTTATATAAAAGTAAACTTCCACCAACTTGCCTACTAATGTTAAACTACAGTTTAGGCTTAAGAACCGCTATAACCATGCTCAGTACTGGTTGCATGTTGTGGGTACAGGATTCACTTAATATGAAGAGCTGGAAAGGGACATAATTCCACCAAACACTGAGCTGGAGCTTGGCCTAGAACATAGTCCATAAATACGACAATTTAAACTATTTAAGAATGTTGAAAACCAACTTTTAAGCTTTCTCACTGCGCCAAAAATCTACTGAACCCAAAAATATGCTTTGCATCATGACCTAAATTATAGTGGCCCTGATTTGCTGTGCGAGCTGTTGGACACGTTTCCCCCCTTTTCTCACCGAGGGAAGTAACATGTTTGTTTTGCTCATGTATTTGGATTTTAGATTTGAAAAGGTAAGATTGGCCGCACACCTGAGGGCTGCCTGTGAAGGAGAGACCCTCAAAAACACAGAAGTTGGAAGAGGGGGCGCGAAGAGGTTCCTCGGCTCTGCAAACCACTTCAGTTCTCACTTGAGTGCCTCTCTTTGGGCCTTAACCCACACAGACCCCACCTTACTGCTTCAGATTGAAATTCCTCCACTCAGCAAGACCCTGAGCTCTCCTCCTCCCCCAGCGCTCAGCACACACCAAGGGGCATTCAAAACGCATTAACACCAAATCAATGTGAAACAGTGAAAAAAGCAAAAAAGAAAGAGAAAAAAATCTCCTTAGCAACATAATCTAGACAGCCTGATGAAAGCGGTGAAAAGAAAAGAAAAAAAGGGGTGGTGGTGGCTTTTGGGGAGGGAAGAAGAACTGGACACAAAGGCCGGGCACACAGACGGCAACAAAATCGAAAATTAACACAGAAGAAACTGTTCCTTTTTTCATGTGAACACAATCAGCTACATTAAACTCCAACCAGGCACCTCCTCCTCGCCTGGCCTCTGGAAGGAGCCTCCTATGGGACTTTGCCTGCTTTCGGAGAACTCTGGAGCACATAGCTCACATAGACAATTGCTTCAGTTTCACCATTTCAGTTGCCAATACACACATTTTGTGATGCATTAAATTTATCCAATGAATCAAGAGAGATTTACTATTTATTAATTTTTTTAAAACCAAGTTTGCGTTACTTTTTGATGAAATATGAATTCTAACTGAACATTAAAATGAAAGAGGAACATGTGGAAAGGGTTTAAAAAGGTTTTGTTTCTTTTTTTTTTTTTTTTATCTTTCTCTGCTGGCTCCTAAAAGAAGCAGATGTGCTGTTTAAACATTTACCTGCCAGAATAATCCCGTTATGTTAACTTGCATACATTGAGGAGGCAATTAGCATGGAGCAGGAACTCTGGCCACCAGCAACCCTGTAAATGACCCTTGACCTCCTCTACATGATCAGCCCACTGAGAGGAGGTCCTGCTTTAATTAGGAGGTCATTAAGACCCAACCTCGAAACACCACAAGGCCACATGAAGCCAGGCCTGACTGCAACATGTGAACATCTTAATTTACTCCATGCAACTAGAAATGCATATTCAATAATGCTTATTCTGCCACTGAAAAGACATGAAAATGGGTATACTATAAACAAATCAGAAAAAACGTTCTGCACACATTAACACAGTCGTTGAGCAATATAGGTAGGATTTAAAGCGAAGACAGAAATATGTAGCAGTCTTCTTTTTTTCTCTAGATGTTTCCATTAACGGGAACAGCTTTGACTGAGCCTGGCCGATAGTGAAAAGGTCGGTTGCACTCTAATCATGATTCACGGGGTGAAAAATAGAAGAAATGAGAATGGAAAAACTATGAAAGGCAGGCGAGCGTCACAGAGCAGAGGAGAGACTAAAGAGGTGAAACAACAAAGTCAAATGGAGTATAAAGGTGGAGAAAATAGATGACAAGGCAAAGGGTGATTCCAGAGGCCTTTTATTCGAGCCTCTGATTTCACACTCGCACAAAGACCTTTGGGGATGTTTCATCCTTTTCACATTTCTTCTGCATTTAGTCAGTGTTATTCTGCAGTGGAGTCTCTCCTACATGAGAGAGGGAGCGCTGCCCTGTGAGGAGTCAGCTCCATTCACAGCTTTATAAATCACCTCAGCATGTGCAGACCATGGCCAATCGGCCAATTACACCCCCCTGACACACCGGGGCTGATAAAGAAGGCCCGTGACAATGGGATCACAGGCCAGATAAACGACCCTTTAATGAAGTCACCCACAAAACAGGCCAAAACCGCGCGCCCCACTTACGTATTCCATCATGCTGTTGCCCTCACATTTCCTCTTGCGCAGCCGCCACGGCAGGCACAGCTGGGGAGAGGGAGCCACAGAGAAAGACAGGCAGAGTGAGAAAAAGGAGAGAAAAATGACTCTGTGCTCTGACACTGCTAAGCCCCCCAACCAAAGCCCCCTTTCAGACTTTTGGCCGAACAAAAGCATCTGTTGCCATACTGTGCCGCTCAGACCCCCCTACCCTCACAAACTCATGCTCCAGTGGGGTAAAGGACCTCGCAGGAGCTAAAAAGAGGCAACACTGGGCCGAATGCAGCTGAGGCTGCTCACCTTGTGGCACAATGTATTGTATGGCCCATTTCAGGAGCTTCTCCATCCATCTTTGTGTCTCTGCGACAAGTAGAGAGAGAAACTTTGTATGACAGAGAGAGTGAGAGAGAGGGGCACAAGACTGCAGCTGCAGGCTGAATAGGACAGGGAATGAAGAGATGAGGTGGGAGTGAGCATAAGAGAAGGGGGCAGCTGCAGGGTGGTCCCACCCCTTCGTCCACTGGGCTCAACAGAGTTGTTTGGATTCGCTTAGCATTCAGAACACAAACAACTTAGTCGTCCTGCTTCACACTATAAGTTCATACCGCTCATGTAAAACAGCTGAAAGAGCTGATGGAGGAGTGAGCACTGTGACTATCAAGGTACACATGTTTACCACCTGTAATCAACATACACAGTAACATTTTTATACTCTCACTGCATGAGTTATAGGCTGTGCACAGCTTCAACTTTTTTAAAGTTCTCCGGAAACTCTTCACAAACTTCAGTAAAAGCTTTTCTGGCATTTGTATGCATTCAGCATGAGTTCATGATAACTTACCAAAATACACGCT
The DNA here is from genome assembly GCA_014839995.1 of Xenentodon cancila. Classification (NCBI taxonomy): domain Eukaryota; kingdom Metazoa; phylum Chordata; class Actinopteri; order Beloniformes; family Belonidae; genus Xenentodon; species Xenentodon cancila. The sequence continues at coordinate 22,504,353 of CM026206.1, forward strand.
GCTGCTTACTTCAGAGGTTAGATAGGAAGATGAACTGAAAGGACTCAAAATAAGTGCATGCGTACAAAAAAGTGATAAAGTGCAATTAGTGTAAACTAATTTGTGCAAGCTGAGAAGAAGTAAATAGTTCAGGTCAGACTTTTCTGCCTGGTTAGAACAGAACAAGTCGTGTGGTCAAATTTCTTTAGTTGGAGCCATTCAGCCTTGGTAGCAGACTCATGTTGGAGTTGAGTATGTTTATTTATTGTTCACCGAATACCCCACTGTGTGTAAGTGTTGGATTTTAAAGAATATATATATATATATATATATATATATATATATATATATATATATATATATATATATATATATATATATATATATATATATATATATATATATATATATATATATATATATATGCCTGTAATACTCACACATATAATGGCAGCAGGCAGGTGCAGGTCCAGTGCGGGGGGGGGTTTGTCATCCCACCTCCCATCAGCCTCGGTAGGAACGTCTCTGAGGCTGTGGTCGTCCTCGCTATCACCTGACACCTCAGGTCAAACTGCGTCGCATCCTTCTGATCCCCAATGTACTCGCTAAAACTCACTCCCAGAGAAATCTTTTTGTCAATAATACATTTCTGATAACGTAATGTTTAGTAAAATCATTTCTGTTCTGACCTTTTAAAAAAGCCCTTTTAATTAGGCTCTCCTAGTTACTTTGTGTGTTTTCCTGATTTAAATGAAGATCGGGTCTCATCCAAAAGTGTTCCAAGAGTATCATCACTGTAGAGATTTTCTTTATCCACAGAAACATGTCTCACTCACACTAAAAACAAATTTACTCTCTTGGGAATTGTCGTGCCTCACAATGACACTTTTAAGAGTGTGTTTAGCATTCAGGTTTGCTCATTCATTATCCCAGTCTAAGCCAAGAAATCTTTGTTGGCTGTTCCTCTTCAAACCTTGGAGTGCCAGGAAGGGCGGGGGGATCGATTTGATTCTAATCGGACCATGAAAAGAACATGATCTAACTACTTTCAGACCGGAGTATATTTAGGCCCACTCCTCTTTATATGTCCCTCTCTCCATATCTCCCCCGCCACCCCCATCCTCACTTTAGCATGGGCATAATGAAGCTGGCCAATTTTAAAAGCGCTGAATGTCTCGTCAATGACTTTTTGAATACGAGGGAGAGAGCTTTGGAGAGGGGTTGAGGGAGTGAGGAAAGTGAAGAAAAAAGGGAGAAATTAAGGAAAAAAGGCCAAAGAGCAGGCATAAAAATTCCAAGAGTTGTTTAAGTGTGGGTGGGTGCATTTGCATGACAGCACCATGTGAATAACACTGACCTCTTGGACCGCCCCGGTGCTACGTTGAGCTGCAGCCTGACGTGCAGGCTTTGACCCAGCTCATTGACTCTGAATGGATACTCTGTCAAAGGGAAGGACCTTGCAGCTCTCAGCCGGACAGGCATCTGCAGACCTCCTGTTTGACACCAAGCTACCTCCATTTCAATCACTGCTGCTGACACAGAGAGCTGTGCACATACAGACACACGCACACACACAGACCAAAGGATACCCAAAACAATCTTATCAACAATCCCAGGCCTACACGACAGCACACACACACACACACACACACACACACACACACACACACACACACACACACACACACACACACACACACACACACACACATAAAAAGATATGCATACAGAGATGTAAAAACAAACATGTAAAACACTTGGAAAGACCTTTGGCCAGTTCTTTATTGCGCACATGCACGCGGACATACAATGACGACAGGTGCAGCAAAGCTCTTACACTTGCAGGCCCATGAACACGCCTCGCTTGATTACTCTATGATTTACTTCAGCAGGCAGGTGAGAGGACACAGAGTGGACATTTTTTTAAGGGTGGGGGGGGGTTAAGAGATGTAGTCTGCATACAAATTGTGGTTAGCTCCCCCAAACTACCCTTCGACCCCATACAAACTTGTGACTCTGTGCAAACACAAAAAGCTCAGACAGCTCACAAACACTCTCCCCATTTGTCGGGCTGGAGCAGCGCTGGGATGATGCAGACAGGACCCCTTGGCCCTGACCTCAGCTGTCTACATGTTTTCAAAAGGAAACTCGCCACATTTGGAAATGCAAATAAAGTGAATCAAATCCTTGTTAAATTTCTATAAACTGGGGCATATAAGGGCGAGACGGAGACCATGTAATGTTGAAGTTATTTTGATTTGGGTTTCATCTGTTTCAGCTGAGATCTAATGTGCTAAAATCTGATCCTGTGGACTGAGTTATTGCCATCATCACTTGTCCCAGCATCTTTTGGCTCTTTTGGTATTTTAAAAGCAATGCCTAAATGATTAATCATATAGTTTCAAATGATATTGGAGATGATACAGTAGACTCAAACTCGGACTGTGAAGCCTTATTCAACAAGAAATATTAGTTGGTAGTGGGGTCATACACTCTGTTATGGGATTTTAAAGAAGAGACGTTATGATCTACTGGATTTGTTTTGTTAGAAATGGAAAATGTCAGCAAAGTTACAAAACCCAATGTTTGTGCGAAAGGAAATAATGTGAACACTGCTACTAAACTGTCTGAAACACTGTTTGTTGTTGAGGGTTTTCATTTTTAATTTTTTATATCTAGTATGTTCGCCTTGACGGTAGTTTGGTACACAGAATGAGTATTCTTCCTCACACTATGCTGGTTTTGATCAGTCAGATGACGAACCAGGTGGTGTTTTTGGGCACAACGTTTATTTGCTGCTTTGCAGAACAGCAGGAGAGAGAGAAAACCTCACTGTTCAGACATTTCACTGAAATATCCCGAGCCACCATTCAGACTCATTTGTACTACACGGGATATTTCAGAGTGTGAACCAGCATGAGATGTTTAAAACATGCAAGAGTGAATATGATGCATATATCATGAGGTGACAGAGACAAATATTATCAAACCTAAATAGTGTAACAGCAGGAGATGACTACATGCTGTCATCATTTATGTAACTGCATGGTCAACGAATGGTCATTGAATTATACACCGTCTGCTTTATTTCAGACTCAACACACTTAAAATGATTAAAATGTAGCATAGCAGTGGAGCGCCCAGGTTGTGAGCTGTCCCCATGTTAACAGTCTCACACAAAAACCAACTCAGCGCTGTGTTGGCAGCTTCTGCCAGCTGCCTGGAAGATGTGAGAAAAGATCAGGAGGCTATGTCACCATACCATACCAGACCAGACCAGACCAGACCAGACCAGACCAGACCAGACCAGACCAGACCATACCAGACCATACCAGACCAGACCAGACCAGACCAGACCAGACCAGACCAGACCAGACCTGACCATACCATACCATACCAGACCAGACCAGACCAGACCAGACCAGACCAGACCAGACCATACCATACCATGCCAGACCAGACCAGACCAGACCAGACCAGACCTGACCATACCATACCATACCATACCATACCATACCATACCATACCATACCATGCCAGACCAGACCAGACCAGACCAGACCAGACCAGACCAGACCAGACCAGACCAGACCAAACCAGACCTGACCTGACCTGACCTGACCTGACCTGACCTGACCTGACCTGACCATACCATACCATACCATACCATACCATACCATACCAGACCAGACCAGACCAGACCAGTCCTGAATATACCATACCAGACCAGACCAGACCAGACCAGACCAGACCAGACCATACCATACCATACCAGACCATGCCAGGTCAGACCAGACCAGACCAGACCAGACCAGACCAGACCATACCAGACCAGACCAGACCAGACCAGACCAGACCAGACCTGACTATACCCTACCATACCAGACCTGACCATACCATACTAGACCATACCATACTAGACCATACCATACCATACCAGACCAGACCAGACCAGACCAGACCAGACCAGACCATACCATACCATGCCAGACCAGACCAGACCAGACCAGACCAGACCAGACCTGACCATACCATACCATACCATACCATACCATACCATACCATACCATGCCATGCCAGACCAGACCAGACCAGACCAGACCAGACCAGACCAGACCAGACCTGACCAGACCTGACCTGACCTGACCTGACCTGACCTGACCATACCATACCATACCATACCATACCATACCATACCAGACCAGACCAGACCAGTCCTGAATATACCATACCATACCAGACCAGACCAGACCAGACCAGACCATACCATACCATACCATACCATACCATACCATACCATACCATACCATACCAGACCATGCCAGGTCAGACCAGACCAGACCAGACCACACCACACCACACCAGACCAGACCAGACCAGACCAGACCAGACCAGACCAGACCATACCATACCATACCATACCAGACCAGACCAGACCTGACTATACCCTACCATACCAGACCTGACCATACCATACTAGACCATACCATACCATACCATACCATACCATACCATACCATACCATACCATACCATACCATACCAGACCAGACCAGACCAAGTAAGTTTTTAAAAGAATTCCTGACACTTGCAGTGACACAGTCCACTGTAAACAAAATGTAACAAAAAATATATTAAAACTGCAAAGAGTCTAGAAGTTTGGTAAAGTCCATGTCTTATCTTTACACCTGAGAATTACAAGAACGTCTTGACCACCCCCCACCCCCCCACCCCCCTCATAGACCCCATTTGTGCCTAGTAGAGAACCCAATACTGTTTGAGAGAAGACAAGAGGAAAGAACAAATGAATGGATGCGGAAAGAAAGACTCATCTGCCAGCAGCTGTAACAATGATGAGGACTAAAACAGGGTCAGATCGATGTGTTCTTCATTGTCCAAATGAGATAAAATCAGGCTCAAAATGCAGTCCGACAGACTCTCCGCCTCTATAAGAACTTCTACATGTCTTCCAACGTAAGTATATATATAACAGATGGGAAAATGTGGAGGATGGCTCAACGAGTTTGTGTAAAAGTCTTTTATTTGACCCTAAAAGTCAGGGATTGGAGGGGGGCTGCCTGAGAGATGCTAACAGGCAACAACGAGGATCAACATAATCACAGTCCACATGATGCTTTTCCAAATTAAACTTTAATCTAAAGAACAGACAAACAGCCCAACTCAATCATGGTGCCCATGGCTGCACTTAAAAACAGAAAATGTACAACAAATTGAGTGTGTCTTCCATATCCAAATTTAACATGAATTAAAGACGGCAAACAAACACAAATAAAGTTTGTTAAAATGGGGGGAAATATGCATTTCCTTGTCGTTATTCTGATTGGAATAATAATTAAAAAGAAAAAAAAATCAAATCCGACAGGTATGAAAAAGTGAGTGACAGGTATGACGAGGTGTGGGTAACATGCAGATGAAACAGTTTTGGTTTGTTTTCTCCTTCTCAGTCAGATAAACAGAGGACAGAGAGATTGTGGTCCTCGTTTATTCATGGATCTGGATAGCGACAAAAGACGCGGCCTGGACACACATTCCAGTCTGCTTCCGCTCCAGCACACAAGCTCAATCCCAGGGATTTCCTCTTTCAAAGGGAGAAAAAGAGGCTACAATATCACCTCCTTTAAATTGAGGGAGAGACTGGTGCGAGAAGCCGGGCGACACTTCTGTCATTCACTCTTGGAGACATTTCCTAATTAGGTTTTTGGAAGTCAGAATTTCGCGATGGTGAGCAGAGGAAAGGGGTTGCTGAACGGTTTCCAGCATACTGTTTCCCAATTTGATTAAGACCTGGACTTAATCTTAATTTTATAGATTCATGTTTTCTGACAAAGTTTTAAAGCATCACTCTGGGAGCGTTTTTTTTTTTTTTTTTTCACTTTAAGCCCAACCATTGAAACAGATAAACAGCGCCTTGATCTCTTTGGAAACCAGCGAGGAGCCCGGTAATCAGTCCTTACAGCTGATAGCTGTGCAGATGTACATCAAAGTCACCAACAATTGGATAGCTTATCACAATAAGGACTGAAATTCAGGACTATTTGACAACTCAAGCAAGAATAGATTGAAATAAGGGCTGTTCTGTGCTGTGTCTCTAATGGCATTTGCTCAGTCTTTTGGAAAACAGGAGAAGAGGCGCTGGGACCAATCAGGGCTCTAACAATAAGCTTTAATAAAGACATTTCTCTGGGAACTTAACCGTGATTGGCGTCACTATCAGTCGGTGTTTATCTCGTTTTCGAGACTCGCTGATTGTGCACGCCATGAAGCGCAGACTCGTACACATGCTGCGTTGAACGTGGAGATCCAGACGCACTCGTTGGCGCAGGGGCACACTTCAGCGTGGAGTGTCTGCTCGGAGAGGCTCCGTGAGACTGAGGAGCGCCTCTCTAATTAGAGGGAGCCTGGTGCAGCACATCTCTATAGAGCATCAACAGGGCCCTCTCTGGCTTTGTTCGACAACCTCTTCTAATGCTGAGGCTGTCACTTTACTTTTCTATAGGAGTGAGGGTCTGGATCCTTAATAGCGGTGTATGTGGCCAACCATTGGAACAGTTTGTAGTTATTTTCAAAGATATTGCTGCAGCACAACAATCATGTGGTTAAAAAAAAGGGATCTATTTCCTGATCCATTTTTTTCTCCTATAAAAAACTGAAACGTTGTTCATTGATCTTGAGAAGTGGATGGAAATGCTCGAAAACTCCCGGTGAGAGACATTTAAAGGCGCTGCTTTGCTTTGTCTTTCTTGGCTAAGCTGTCACGGCGTTTTAATATGGAATTATTTCCGATTCATTTTTGCATAGAAACATAATTATTCATTGAGGTATAAATCAGATTCCACATTCATGAACACCACGAGCCCCCTGACTCCTGCAGGACACCATTCACTGGCAAGCCTCTTTCTCTCCCTTGCTCCTCTTTTCTCTGCAAACCATGAGATGGAGAGAAGCCGCCGCAGCTGCTGCTCACATCAGCCAGATAATTGTTAATGAAAAGTCATTGCGTGACATTATGTTGTCCATGGGATCATTGTTCATTTACCCCCATCGCCAACGAGATCTATATGGAAGACCAAAACGTTTCTTTTGACTTTTGGTATTCAGTATCTGTTGCCTGGAAACTGATAAAGGGGCAAATCATCCACTGTATTGACCAAGATGGGCCGCAGACTGGCCCTGAACAACAATGCAAAGTTTGTAAAAAGGCGTTGATACAAGTTAATGACGCTTGTTCAACAAAACATTAATGGACTTCTTCACGGTTTAATATGGCATGGGGATGTGAATGAGAGAGGGGGACTTCAGCACTGCACTTCAACAAGTTTGTGTGTTTTTACTACCGGGAGGAGGCGGATGGATGCGTGCACACACACGCTTTTCGGTGCACTTCCATAGATATTCATTTTCAAGCTAAAGTATGTTGCATCTGAGCAAAGAGAACACAATTACGCATCGTGTGAAGAGAGTGAACATTGTTAATATATTCCCCATTCAAGTTTAATTTCCAAGTTTTTGAATAGGCCAGTGATTAATTGCCCATCAGCCCAATTTGAAAAGGGGCTGAACAGTGAAGGGGAACTGCTGCTCTATAAAATAAGGGGCTCACAACACTGAAGAGAAAGAAAAGGCAACTGAGAGGATGGGGCCCTGGAGTTGATAAAATCCTAAATTTCAGCCTTTAAAGAATATATATTTGGTGGGTGATATTGCACCAGCTATTGCTGCATCGACTTCTAAACCAAAGCAGACAAAAAAAAAAAAAAAAAAAGCTGGAGCCCTGTCTCCCCGAGCAGAATAAACGGAATCAAAAGATTTTTCCCTTAAATGGACTCATTTTCTCCTTGAATTATGAAAGTAATGGCTAGGTAACAGCCTGTGCTCAGTACCCGACGGCTTAATGCTTCCTAAAACCTTCCACGTGGCTCCACTAGTCCTGGCAATTAGGCCTCATTATAGCCTCATAAAGGATCTCATTTCTGGGATTACTTAATAGACAATGAAATTTTATTGCGCAGAATTATGGAAAAATAATATCAGGCCTCTCGTGGTGTGATGAGGGCGCGCGCCGCGCATCATTCCGCTCGGTTTGCTCGCGCTCCTCTCCCCCCCTCGCCTTCTCTGTAGTTTCATATCTGTACATAACAATGGCGCATCCTCCCTGTCAGAGGCTGAATTCACTTTATTATAGCAATTATTGTTTGTGTGACAGACATGCCTGTTTTGTCTTTAGGATGGTTGGATTTTAAAGACTTTCTAATTCTTTCAAAGAGTGTATTTACACTCAGTTCAATAAGTTTGACTCCCTTTTTTTGTTGTGGTGATATGCGTTTGTTCAACGTTTAAAAAAAATGCTGTTATGTTAGTTTGTAATCTACATCAGACTTTTTCCACTTGTGTTTCTGCACTTTGGTGCACTTTAGTGCAGAAACTAACACATGTTGCTTTGGACCTGGACCTCCTGCGCCACAAACCGACTGACGGCACCCCTCTGAAGGTCCGAGGCGTTGCTTGGCAGATGAAAGCAGAAGCTAAATCGGCCGGTGACCTGCCCGGGGATCAAACTCGCTAATTATTGTCACAAGATGAGGGATTAACGCATTTCTGAAATAGCTGCCTGTTTACCCCCGCACAGACCGACCATTATAAACACTTTCTAATTGAATCCTAATCACCGTCAAATAACCGGAGCCCAGACTCGCCATCAGTTCATAATTCTTTAATTGCTGGAAGTAAAACCTGGACCAGCTGTGATTAGTCTGATAGCAATTAGTACTTACGGTCGCGTGCACAGCTCCTAAACCGCGTGTGGGAGTAAATGTAAAGACTGTTGTAATGTAATACTTTCTATGTTTTTATAAACGGTCGTGTTTCATGGTGTTTGGTGATCAGAAATTTATGATTGTATTGTTTTAGACTGAACTGTAAGTAGTGGCCAGCAAATCAAAAATGAGCCCTCAGAATTAACAGCTCTAAAATATACAGCTACCGTACTGTTTATAGTTTTTTTTTGTTTTATCAAAGTTTCAGTCTATTCTTATTTCCCAGTATCTTTGAGTTGAGTAATCGGTTTTAGACCGATTATGATAAAATGGCCAATCATTTCCCAACCATTTAAACTGTTGCCTGATCAATCATCTTCCTCTAATGTTCTCACTGTTTTATATGCTTGTATCTTAATACAGAGAGAAGAATAGATGTCATTAGATATCATATAAACTTAGATAAAACAACCAGACCAAGACGTTTGTGCTATACTGCATTTTTGAAACTTTATCTGAAAACGTTGACTGTTTTAGAGTGGATATCAGTATCCAGTAATATACTGGAAACTGATATCTGGATCTCAGTAACTAGTGTGAACTTCTTGAAGAGTACCAGTGCATATATTTTCATAAAACAGTACAAAAGCGGTATTTTTCTTTCAAATGTTTTTTTTTTTTTCCTGAATTTGAGTAAAGAATCAATCTTCATTGTGAGCAGAGACTGAGAGAAAGGTCACGTGGTTTGGGTCACTGACAGTACCCCCGCGCACCCTTGGAGCCGGGTGCGCACGTGGGTGACGCTGCAGGGCCAACCCTCTTCGGGGTCCCTTTTGTTGAACCATCAAACATAAGCACCTTTGGAGATCCCGAGGGGTTCAGATGAGAAACAACCATCATCTTGCGCACGGAGCGGTCACTGATCAGCGGCTCAGTCATGTCGAGGTCTTTCTACGTCGATTCTTTAATAATCAAGGATACGGTGCGACCAGGACCGGCTGAGCATCGAGGACAAGACTTCCTTATACCCATCAGCATGCACTCCCCGAGTGTGATGACAGTCACTGCTCCGGTGTGCCCGTCCAGAAAGAATGGCACGTTCTGTGTTTGCCCGCTCTGCGTTACGTCCCATATCCATACTTCTCGTGGCGGGATTCCCATGCTGAAGAGTCAGTTTCCAGGAGCGGAGGCACAGTACTGTCAGAGACTAGCGCAGCAACAGTCTCCTGCGCTCGCGCACTCTGGACATACACCTGTCTGCACGCCCACCTTCAGCGTCACAGATCCCAGGAGATACCACTGCCTCTCTATTGGTAAGCACCTTTCTACAACTAGAATCACCATTCTGCGCCTGCTTGAATGTTCTTGATAAAGGTCCTGTTACACTAAACTGTTACGCCCGACTTTTACGCACAGCAATGAGCCTTTTTTATGACAAATACTGCAACTAACATACTTTTTTTTTCCTTTAACAGGTACTTCTGAGAACAACCACATACAGAATGGCAAGAGGATGCGCACGGCTTTCACAAGCACGCAACTCCTGGAACTGGAAAGGGAGTTTTCAGCCAACATGTATCTCTCAAGACTCAGAAGAATCGAAATCGCCACGTATTTGAATCTGTCAGAGAAGCAGGTGAAAATCTGGTTCCAAAACCGCAGGGTGAAGCACAAGAAAGAGGGCAAAGCCACCCAGAGGAGCGCGCACAGCGGTTGCAAGTGCACAACAGCGCACACGGACTATCCACGATCAGAGGATGAGGAGTCTTTATCTCCGGTCTCTGCTTCCGAAGATAAAGAGGTGTCACCTATGTAAGAGAAACTCGAATCTGCAAGTACCAGTCCTGGCACTTAACTCTGGCCCCGCATGCTGCAGTTACGGACCGTGTCTTCACGCAACCTCTGAGCCAAAAAATGTCCTGCATGAGAAGAAGTGTTGAAAATATTCACTGTTCTTTGGTTCATGTTCATTCCTGCTGTTCATTTAAAAAAAAAAAACTGTGACTAGTTTTTCACAATATATTTGGAACATGACCTACTTTGTGAAAAAGACTGATGCTACTTTATTATTTACGGGGTTCGCGCCTACTGTTGTTGTTGTCAGTTATCCCCGGTAAACTGTCAAACACTCGTGAAGTTGTGTGGTCGAAGAAATAGATATAGTGCAGGTCTGATGTGTAGACCTGCAACTTGCACGCTGGGATTTGTATACAATATGCATATCTGTATTTATTGTAATAAACATGACTAGTTGACCTGAGAAATTGTCAGTTTATTGAGTCGCTGTGGCCAAAATAATTAATGAATCTTTAAAAAAATAACACTAATAAAAATGCACTGTTTTAAATATTATGAAAACAACTCTTATTTCATATTTGCAAGGTTGTCTGCAATATGGTATAAAATATATAAAATAATTGCAGCAATAGAAACGGCAATTAACTAACGAACTGGTCCTTTGATGTGTTAAAAAAAAAGTGTGATCCTTTTGATGCAATCGCTGCTATAATTCTATCATAATTAAGTCAAGTGAGACATGTAACACAAACCGAATAATAAGATATTTGATCAGTTTGCTGGATTGCCTTCATTTTTTATTTAACCACTTTCTCAAAAATGAGCATTTTAGCACTGTAACTACAGTTAAATTAAATACATTCCCCCTCAACATGCGCATCACGACAGTTCTTCTTATTAAGCTGCCATTACAAAGCTGCTATTGTGTCTACACACCTCAATGTTCAACATGTAAGCATTATATTTAGAAACATTATTTGAAACCCACTTTATGTGATCTTGCCTATTTAAGGCAAAATGGATAGAGAGAGCTGAAAGTGTAGCTGTATTTTTCCGACCACAAAAGGGTACCCGATAATGCCCCGGGGAGCAGCCAATCGTTCATTAATGTTCCCTTTTGAAAAGATTTTTAGTTGTCCAAAGCTAGTTTAATTGCGTTTTTGGTCCCACGTTGGTTGATTATGCCTCTATTGCCTGAAACCACAGAGCAAGGATATATAGAAGTGGGCAAAGGCTTTGACAGGTTAGATTGTCCTGCCTTGGGACTCGCATTTAGCCCGAGACCCCCGACGGCTGTGTGCTCAGAGAGCTTTGGAGACAACTACAGGGTTCCTCCGAGCTACACAGAACGATTTAGTCACTGTGTCATTGGGCACTATTTGAACCCTTCACTTTATGGTGAATTAAAGGGGGCATGCTCCAATGGAAAGGGATTACGGGAGGGGGTGGGGTGGGGGGCACTGGAAATTAGCTGACGCCCAATTTAACTCGTTTCTGTCAGAGTTTGGGATACATTCCTAATTGAGAGGGGAAGCAGGTGAAGTTTTGGTCTCACGCAGGCCCATTCAAAGCTGGAATAAATGGTCTCTTTTCACATCCCGCTGCTGATCATATATTATTTGGGGAAAGCCATCTAATGAATATATATTGAAGTTCCTATTAATCGAATTAAAGTTCCCTTGCAGGTGTTAAGGACCAATGCAGCAGTTGGAATGATTAACGACAGAATAAACTGCAGTTTTTGGGTTGACCTCCTCCTCCCCTTTCATCCCCACAAGACGTGACCCGGACTGTAAGACTAATATAATGCACTAAAGCTCATTTAGACGATTGATCTAGTGGTCCAAGTCCAACCGCTTCCACACCACTCACTTTTACTAACGTCTGACGATATTGTTGATTTCAAGAAACGGGTTTAAAGGCCCGCAAAGTAAGAGAAAATTGGAATTTTACCTGCGGAAACACACACAAAAAAACGAAAACACTCCAAAGACGTTAGTGCACTATTGAAAACCTGGCAATTACGCATGACAAAAGACAATTAATAAGAGCGCTTTTCAGCCGCTCGCAGCTGCTGTCTCATGCGGAGAGATAGAGGCTTGAAGACACTCAAGTACCACAGAGAAGGAGGGGGGAAGCAGAGTTGTCTCTCTCTTCTTTTTTTTAATACGTTCACTTTATTATTGAGTCACTGCGGTCTACACATCATCTGAATCCCACAGACAGATTATGGGAAAGTGGAAGGAGTCCTGGGAGAGCCACTATTGTCAGTAAAGGACATAAAATCAAATGTCCATCTGAAAGAGTGACTTGAGAACAGTCTATAGTGGACAATGTCTAACATTTAGACTGGCTGGCACTTTCTGAATACTTGTGACTTATTTTGAACATTCAGCGAAGTGAGAAGCAGCTAATGTATGTGGTAGGTTGTGTAGTGGGGCGGAGAGGAGTGGGGGGTGCCATCGAGGCCGAATAATGACTTCTGATAAGTAAGATAAGTAAGGAATATAAGAACATGGAAATGAGGTCAATGAAGAAAGACAGTGGCATTTTTGATCACCTGAGCAATAAAACATATTATACTTGTTTAAATTTTGAAAAGTCTTTAACATTTAGTTTTGAGGGATTTGGTGTGGTTTGCCAAAATAATAATAATAATGATAATAATAATAAAAATAATAATAATAATAATAATAATAATAATAATAAGAAGAAGAAGAAGAAGAAGAAGAAGAAGAAGAAGAAGAAGAAGAAGAAGAAGAAGAAGAAGAAGAAGAAGAAGAAGAAGAAGAAGAAGAAGAAGAAGAAGAAGAAGAAGAAAGGTCGAGATATAATATAACCTTCATTGTACCATATTAAGGATATTTGTCTTGTCGACTTCATCCAACAGGAAAAACAATTAAAACAAAATTAAAACCAATTTGATTGCAGGTGTTTAATCTGTCTTTGTTTTGTTTTGCAGCTGCTGATGAACCTTTATAGACACGGTATGGATGAGTTTTTAAATGTTTTCAGTTTGCAACCCCGGAGACTTTGAGAGACAAACAGACAGACAGACAGACAGACAGACAGACAGACAGACAGACAGACAGACAGACAGACAGATAGATAGATAGATAGATAGATAGATAGATAGATAGATAGATAGATAGATAGATAGATAGATAGATAGATAGATAGATAGATAGATAGATAGATAGATAGATAGATAGATAGATAGACCCCAGAGAAGTCGTTACAGATTTCAGCACCCTGGACAGCTCCCACTGGGGCCACCATCACCCTGATTTATTTACACAGAATAGAAAGTGAAGTGACAGATCGATTGTAATTGATAATATTGTTTGGATACAATTTTGTAGCTAAACCATGAGCGCATTTAAATCCAAATGATTAGAAGTGAAGATGGCTACATGTTGCAGATTTTACTATGGCCTTGCTGTTAATAAGTCCTGGTTTCAAAATACTGTATGAATCATATTGTGGGGACAAAAAGTGTGGGATATGACGACATGAAAACATTGATCTATTTTGAAGAATCCTTACTAACATACATTGTTGATCGTATAAAATTGTTATGAAAAGGAGTGCTCGATTCAGTATAATTTTGTATTGCTTCAAAGCCCCCTGGTGGACAGCTGGAGGCAGGACAGGGCAAAGCACAGCAGAGGATGAGTGAAGATGGGCAATAATCATCCTTGGCAATTATGTGCGGAAATGCCGGTTGACGGGACCGATGCATCATCAGAAAACTTTCCCTTCAGCTTCTGATATTACGGACATATACTGGGTGCAGCAGTAAGTAACTGGGATATGTACACGCTTTGCTTTACTTGGATGTGAGTTTTTTTATTATGTTCTGATGTCCAAAGTAACTGTTGACAGCTGGTACTTGTGTAATAGGTCTCTGATTACACGAGAAACAGAAAAAGTTGAAAACCTGTCTGTTTCTTTTTTTTTCTTTCTTGTGCGTGTGTGTTGGGCGGGGGGGGGGGGGGGGGGGGGGGGGTTCTGCCTTCTCGTTTTTTGTTAGACCATCCCTCAAAAGTGAGAGCTTCAACCCAGTTTGAGGTAAGCTTGGTCTTCCAAAGTTGAGATTCTTTGTTTGGAGAACAAGGACACTTCTTTTCACGAACATGTGGAAGTAATTGCGCCAAGCGGCTGCCTGGGAAGAGGGGGTTGAGGCACCGGCCTCGGGGCCTTACTGCACACAGTAACACCGACATGATACTCCTATTCTGAGCCTAGATATAGGTGATTCACTAGGGCCGTTTATTCCTTCCCTGCCCATCAGGAGAGCCCGAGGGAAAAGAAGTCAGGTAGGGCAATAAATAAATAAAAAATAAAAAAAAAAAACATTAAAAGAGGATTTGAGGACTCGTTTACAACTGACCCGTATGTGTAAGCAGATAATGGTCCTTGTACTGTTTAATTTTTTCGTTACAGAGATAATAGGGAAAAAATATCCCAATGGCCTACTTTCTTATGATAAAATTGAGGAAATGTGTGTGCGTGTGCATGTGCGTGTGCGTGTGAGAAAGAAAGATAAACCGAGAGGGTTAAGTGGCGCTACGATGGTGTTGGAGCGCCCTCTGTGAGTTTCATGGATCACAGTTTCTACTAGATAGTCAGGACCGGCGTCCGTTCACTGCCACGCTGTGATGCGCTGAGCAACAAACAACCAGTCCATGAATTAATTTACTGGAACCCGCTGAAGCCGCTTGAGGTGAGTTGTTAAGAAATCCTCGCACACAATAGACAGGTTTGCAAGAAAGAAAGAAAAAAAAACACGGGATTGCGTATCAAATTTCAAAAAACTACTTCTCAAAAGTTTCCATTTATAAATGAAACTCTGAAATTTGCATCCTGATCTATTATTTCAGTGATTATGTTTGCTCTACTTTTAAAGACGCCCGGCGCTCAAAAAGAGGAGCGAGGGGACGGTGGGGGTCATTTCCCGAGTTATTTACTTTGAGCAAGACGATTTCTTTTGAGGGGGGTTGGAGGGGGAGGAGGACTGTAACATTGAATCAGTTACAGGTCGCCGTAGCTGGAGCGCAGTAGAGAACGCGGTCGCGGATGCGGACAGAGGGTCGCACATATGCTCTCGCAGCGCAGGATCTTTGAGGATTATAGCCGCTGCAAAGGACCCTTACTGCGCTTTTTGGGATCCGCCAATTCATTGTGATTACTAAGGAACACGAAAGGAATATAGAGGGGGTCAGTAAAAGGTAATGGAAAGGTCGATTAAAAAAAAAAAGAAAAGAAGTCATTTTTTTCATAGTCTTTACAAACAAAAGTAGCGGCTGCTTTTGAAATTTCAGATGTGGCACCTATGATGTTCTACAGGTATATCACGAATTTAGTTATTGGTCACCTATGCCAATTATTGGATTACTTTTCACTTCATAAGATGATTCAAGTAGAAAAGTTGCTTTACGCTCTTTGCCCCCTAAAACGGAACATCTTGCCATACTCAGCAACTGGCGTATATTCTGCAACTGATCATTGCATTAGAATTTTCTGTAGCTTAGACCTCTTCTCCGTGCACCATATGGCCTCACCACTGGACGCCGAGCGGGGAAATGTCGCTGACTCTACTGGATAGACGTGCTCCGTTTCGGCCTCACAGCTGGAGGTGTCACTTCGAAGACTGAAGGCGCTGTGGCAGGATACCGCTTGGCATTTAATGGGGAACACATTGGAAAATTAGTTTTATTTCGTGGGTGTATTTTCTCATCTGCTCGTGGAATGCGGGGGGAATTAAAGTGGAGCGTCGGCACAACGGAATGGGAGATTCAGAACTGCTGTGGACTTGACTCAAAAGAAAGGAAAGAAGAGCTGAGTGTTTTTTGGAGCCACAGTGCATTCTTCTTTTACCTCCTACCCCGCTGGGTGGGGTGGGGGTGGGGGGGTGAAGGGGATTGGAGCTCTCTTGCAGAAGAGCACAACATGTGGTCAGATTTCTCAAATATTAAGACAAAGAAAAAAATCCTAGTTGAATTTTTTTTCCAGCAACTGTAATTTCTGCAGTGCCGCAATACACTGCATGGAAATCAACCTCTTGACTGTGGGCACTGAAAACTGGATAAGCTATTGTTATTATTATCAGCTGTTGCACAAATGTATTCAAACTCAACATTCTGTGTCTGCACATTTGTTGAGCGGCTCGCAGGAAGAGGAGAGAATAGGAGAAGAGAAGGCATGCAGGGACTCTTGACTGCCACCCTAGACTTTTTTTTCCCCGCGCATTGACAAGGATAGACTAGGGCACAGAAAACTCCCCATTTAAATCTTTTTTAGCGCAAGGTATGTGCATAAACATGTCAAAACCCATTAGGCCCTTTGTAAACAGATTCCCACGCTAATATGTACTTTTGCGTGGAGTGGGTGCGCTAATTATAGAGTTACCAAAGCCAGACTGCTAGTAGATTATTTAGGCCTTTTTGGCTGCGCCAGAACGAACAACCGCAGGAAACAGTAGAGCCATTAGTTTTACTGTTTGGGGACACCGAGGAAAGGATCTGGATTGAATGACGGTATTTAAAAAATGTAAAATATAAACCGCCATTAATATAAACTGTTAGACAAGATTATAAGCTCAAGATTTGTGGTTTATGGAAATAAAAAGGCTGAGGCGCATTATCTTTATGAGCGCCTTTAACTACGTGGCTGATCCATATGGCTCAGTTAGACTGCCTGACAGACAGGGGGGTAATCATTTCCAGATAATAGTGTCAAATCTGATCATACAAATATATTTGTGAAGAAATGGCGAGGAAAACGGTTAAAAACGAGATTTTTCTCAATTAAGAATCCATAGGCCTATTTGTATAAGATAAGCTGTGCTTAAAAATGGACTAAAAAAATAATAAATTGGTTGGTATTTAGGTTTAAACTCGAAAGGAGATGTAGTTTTGTAAGAAAATACATCGAAAGGATAACTTTCTTTTTCCAAAAGAGAAGACAAACTTAAGAAGAGCGGTAACATTTTGACGGGCTCCGATGATGCTCGCTGCACTATAATGGTGGACTGTGTCGCCCTCTGCTGGCAGTTTGGAGGAGTGTAAAAAGAGTTCCGCGCCTGTACTCTATCCTCACCATCACAAGCGACGCGGACTCTTTTATAGGATCGTATACATTTTCTGTTATTCCATATGGGATCATGCTGAGTGGAACTACTCAAAAGTATGATCGTTTACTGAACAGAGATGTTACAGAGTTGGGTACAACGTGGATATAGTGTTTTCATATTCAGACACAAACTTCGATAAAGCATTCGATGGCTCTTTAACAAAATCACTGTTTTGTCTTGCCAGACCTGAACATCCACAGTCATGGGTGGGGTAAAGACGTGCGTCGTCTTTGGGGGTCTCTTTGTGCTGTTGCTTTCAGGTAAGAAGCTGAAAGAGACTGCAGATTAAATGGTCCTGTTATTTTTCATCTTGGAACTTATTTTATGTCAACCAACCTGTCTCTCAGTTTCATCTGGATTGCCGCCGCCAACTATCGTGTCAAACCAGGAGGAGTTTGTTCTGGAGTTCAATTCTTTCTTCAATCTAACCTGCACTGGGGAAAGGAATGTGTCGTGGTTTTTGGCTCTGCAGGAAAACACGGTCATAGTTGAAGAGTACAACACCGCCACTCTCCTCATTAACAAAGCAACCGTGGAGAACACTGGATATTACATGTGCGCCTATGACAGCCAAGAGGATGAAGGTGAAGCAGATATGGAAAATGAGGCGGAGACATACATCTTTGTCCCAGGTAGAGTATGTATACTATGTTGAGTCGTTTATGCACATCCCACAGTTACAATATACATGTAAACAAATTGTAATGGTATGACTATGGAAAAATCACTGAATAAGTTCACTGTGCAGAGAATCAGGGAGCCAAAGAGTCAGGTGGACCCAGCTCTTATAACATAATTATTTCATAATTATTATAAGACAAAGACTCAGACCAATCAAAACAAAATACAGAGGTGATGTGAAACCAAGAGGTGTAAAATGAAGCAAAATGAACTATTTGAGTCCATAATTTTACTATAAAAATGGTAAAAAATAAATAAATAAATAAAAAAAAGTTCAGAAATGGCTGCAGCTAATACAAAAGTGTCCTACATTCACAAACATGATGGCAAATTAAAAAAAAATTACTAGAAACAACAAAAACAAGCATAGATGCAAAACAACCAACTTTGAGCTACTAAGATCATCAGCAACAGAACTGTTTCTGAAAATTAATGAAACTTTTCAGTGGTGTTAGGGATAATGTGCTTCTTTTTTATTCTAAAATAAAAAAAATGCATATTGTGTAAAATGAATAAAGCTTATGTTACGAATAAACAATACTCTGCAATAGTTGTGAAATGAAGAACAAAAACCATCTCTTTGCACATCTAGATCCTCACGTCCCTTTTGTCCCTGAGATCCCCAAAAACCTGGTCGTCCCCATGGACGCGTTTGGGACAACCATCTCCTGCCGTGTATCTCACCCCAACTTTCACGTCACCCTGAGGAGCGTCTCCACTGAGCAGGAGATGTCTGCTTTCTACGACAACAGAGAGGGCTTTTTCGGAAAGTTCCCACCGGGAAGTTACCAGTGTGAGACGACTGTGAATGACCAGTTATTCAAAAGCGCCATTTACACTATCATAAATGAGGGTAAGCCAAGACAAAGAGCAATGTAGTTTGTTAAAGTGTTTCTGTAGAACCTCTAATCACATTGACACTGAAGAGGAAGGGGCAAAGCTGGAAATGCTGCTTGTGCTTGTTCTATGAAAAAGCTGCTGGGTGATCTCGCTGAATCAGAATCATGGCGTGATGTCATCTAAACAGGACTGGATGACTTAACAAACCCGTTTTCTCTCTGTGCATGTGTGTGTGTGTGTGTGTGTGTGAGTAACGACGACCCGCTGAGCCATCACAGACATATATGAGCTCATGCATGAAGTTGGGACTGTGTTGGGGCTTGTGAGGTGATGGCGCTGATGTCTGCTGTCTGTCTGTCCCTCTGTAGCCCCCGAGGTGAACTTTACTGTGGAAATAAAAGTGACTGAGGAGAATGTGAGGGCTGGGCAGCCTTTCAGCATCACCTGCTTCGCACCCTCTGGCTTAGATTTCCAGCAGCAGTGGGTCCATACGAAAAAGCAGGCAAGATGAAGAAGTTTTCTCCCTTCTGTGTATTTTTTTTTTTTTTAAACTTCTCTATGGTTTCATCCACCCACAATATTCATCTGGCTTCATTTCCTCCAACCTCTTACTTCCTTGCCAGCAGCAGCGAGCCTTAAATAGGCAAATAAGGGTTTTGGTAAGTGGGACAGAACTCAGAGCACAGCCCTCAGTGGCTGCAAAGTACGTGTTAGGAAAGGGGCAACTGGACGTTGCATCCTCATATAGTGAGGATGTGAGCCAAGCAGCTCACCGTGGCTGTGATCCCCATGTGAAAGAGGCTGGCAGGGATGTTAAAGTTCAGGACAAATGGCCCGAGGGAAGGAGGCAGTTCAAAAGCAAGGAAGTGAAAGGATGGTAAATCTCTTGACCGTGAGACATGTAGGGCAGATGCTGTCTGCACATGACAGTCAGCTAAACGTAGTGCTTTTGAAGCGCTAGTTTCAAAGATCTGAGACAGTTTCACATGCAATTTACGTTTGTTTATACTCAGATTCTTAATCTGTGCTGCACGCTGGTGGTTTTCCTGCATGGAATTCTTTTAAACCCTTTTCCAGAGATAGTGAGGCAGGAACGCAGGAGTCCTGACTCCTGGTTTAGGTCCCAGCTGCAATTACAGGCCGTTTAAAGGGTCTGTGATCCTGATTTATCTCCTGCAGCCCAGCCTGTGTTTTAGTCATTAGTCGTCAGCACTACCTGTTAAATGGAAAAACACTGCAAGTTACAGTATTAAACATATCATTATTATGTTTTTTTAATGTATTTTCTAATTTTATTGAATCGGATCCTAAATCCACACTTTTCTTATTTTTTTAATAGGCTGTGGACGCCAGTCAGATGAAGCAGACTGTTCCCGACGGGGACATCTACACCCTCAGGATTCCAAAAGCCACTTCCCAGGACAGCGGCATCTACGAGTGCTCCATATTGCACACACCCACGGGAAACGGCAGAGTCAGCAGCACCTATGTCACTGTCTTAGGTAAGTCTTCTGCTTGGACACATTTCAAAGATACCCTTCATATGTTTCCAGCAGGCCTGTAATGATGTGACAAAGTGCTCAAATCAGGGACTTGCAGTCACACACTTATATACGTTTGATATTCCGCTCGTTGTTGCGGTGAATTACCAGTTCCACACATGTGCACAAGGTGCTCCTAGCAGTGTGTGGAAGTCATTTTCTACTGTCCAGCTATAAAGCTTCAACTCTGCTTTCAACATCAGTTACTGTGTTTTATGGGATGGCTTCAACAGATGTGTGTCAGGCCTTTATTCCACCTTAACCTGTGCAGTCACTCTGCCTCGTTCTCCTCCACTGTCACACTGTTTCACTCACCGATAGTGTTTCTTACCCCGGTTTAATCCAAAATCACCCTTTTACTCTGTTCTTACTCTCTGCTTGACGTTTAGAGGAGAATTCCTTTGTGGCCCTGGACTACAGTGGGATTGCAGAAACAGAGATTGTGAGCATTTTAGAGGAGACAGAGTTCACCATCCTCATTGATGCCTACCCAGTCCCTAAAGTGATGTGGTTAAAAGACGGCACAGCCATACCAGAGAATTACTACATCTTCACCAAAACCAACCACGTGGAAGGGGATCAGTAAGAATACAGCTCATATTTCATTGTTGGCTTTGTAGATATTATTTGCAGTTTCAGGTTTGACTGCAGCTGTTAAATTTCTTTCTCATTTCCATCAGGTATCAGAGCATTCTGACATTTCGACAACCTATGGAGAAAGACAATGGGAATTACACCATCACAGTCATAAGTGGCTCTCACGCGGCTCAGTTTTCCTTTATCCTCAAAGTGAAAGGTTAGAAAGATCACAGACAGACAGATTCATAGATACTATGCTGATTTCATAGTGAAAGATTTGTGAACCGTGAGCTGTGCATGTGTGCTTTCTTCAGCTCCAGTGGGAGTGATGATCCCACCTTCCTCAGCGCCCATCCTGCTGCCACCTAAGGATGAGATGGTGGTGTTGCTCCACACTCCTTTTACGGTGACATGTCGCGGAGAGGCTAAACTGGAGTGGTTCACACCAATCCTTGTCCACCAGCAAATGCAGGAGGACAGCAGCGGCTTGTTTGTTACCACCATCACTGTGGACAGCGCCACAGCGCTGCACACTGGCTTTTACACATGCGCTTACAGTGGAAACACGACAGAGGACAGCAGCATCTACATCTTTGTGCCAGGTATGGCGAGCACAGTTACACGCAGGCTGTCATTATTTGACTTTACTTTGTGGTTTGAGAGACTCTTTTTTTTGTCCAACGCAGATCCTGATGTCCCTTTCCTGCCACCGATGCATTTCAGCAACCATGTCCTGTCCCAGTACGAGGAGATGGAGATCCAGTGCAGGGTTTCTGATCCGACCACTAACGTGACACTGCTGAATGCCGACACCCAGCAGCCCGTGCCTTGTACTTATGACAGGAGGAGGGGTGCTTTGGGGATGTTCACTGCTGGAACCTATGTCTGCAAAGCTGTCATAAATGGAGAGGAGCACTACAGTGGGGAGTACATTGTCCATGGTTGGACAGGTGTGTGCTCCAGTATTTGTGACTTTGGTAATATTGTGTAACATTTAAATGAAGTGATTCATCCTGTCAGTGCTTCCTTTGGAACTGCGGCCCGAAACAGACAAGTTCATCATTATCAGCGGCTGTGTTTCAGGTATAGGATCGCTGCACGTGGAACTGTCAGCCAAGAAAACCGCTCTGCTGGTGGGAGACACGATCACCATTACATGTGTGGCTCGTGGACCCCAGATTCTGGACGACCACTGGAAATACCCCGGCAAACTGGTGAGGGCACAAGGGATCGCATGCCGCGCAACAGACGTGCCAACCGTGTTCTGCGCTCCCGTGCAAAGGCATTTTCTGTCTCAAACTGTGTGCTGTTCCTTTTTTGTGTCACAGGCCAATCGTGGTTTGAAAACCGTGCGTGAGAATAAGAGAAATCAGGAAATCCTGTACACCCTGACAATTCCACAAGCCTCAACCAAAGACAGCGGCATTTACTCTTGTTCCATTACTGACATAATGAACAATGAAAGCCAGACTAAACAACTACGTGTTCAAGTGTTCGGTACATATACCTTTATTTTGTTAACCTACTGTAAACAACGTGTTGTATCATTATCATACAGTATCATATCATATTTACTCTTTCACGGGAGTGATGAGTAAATGCTGATTATCTGTTCATCTTTCTTTTCCAACAGCCAGCGAGTTCCTGTCCATCCTGCCGGAGTTCATGGAATATGAATCAGCAGAGCTGGATGAGGTCCGGGAGTTCAGGGCTGCAATCAACTCTTTTCCCGATGTTCGCATCACTTGGCTCAAAGACGGCAGTCCGCTCAGTGATGTGACAGCTGAGATCTCCATCAGCCTGCGGCAGATCAGTGAGACCAGGTGAGCCTCCGTCAGTGACAGCACAGCTACTGTCAACGTCAGAGGAACATCCCTACTGGCCATCTGATCATCTAATTAGGGTTTTTTTGTTCTTCTGCTCAGTTACACGAGTGTTCTTACCCTGATCCGGGCCAAGGAAGAGGACAGCGGGAACTACACTATGCGAGTAGAGAACAGAAACCAAACTCGTGAGGCCAGCTTCATCCTGGAAGTCAAAGGTCAGAGGAAGGCTTACTCCAGACAGGCTTTTCTATTTTTTGCTTTGTTGTTGTTGTTGCATATTTCTCTTTTACCCTTTTAGCCTTCTACCTGTGTGTTTTTCACACTGACACCTACTGCCTTGCTTATGCCCCACCTGCTGGATTATGTTACAGTGCCTGCAGCTATCGTGGACCTGATGGACATCCATCACGGCTCAGCCACAGGCCAGTCTGTGGTGTGCATAGCCCGAGGGCAGCCCACACCCGTGGTGGAGTGGTACATTTGCCAGAAAATTAAACAGTAAGCTTAATCCTCTTTTGTATAAAGCTGTGCCATGACTTGTGTTTTTCCAAACTAATGCATAAATGACCTCTCTACATGTATCTTTCCTGCTCTACTCCCATCCAGTTGTGCCAATGATTCATCGTCCTGGGTGCCTCTTCCCGTCAACTCCACAGAGATCACCATGGACTCGTACTTTGACGAAGAAAACAACTTGGAGAGCCAGGTCATGTTTGGCCAGCTGGAAAGCACGCTTTCAGTGCGCTGCCTGGCTAGAAATGAAATGGGCGTCGCCAGCAGGGAGGTCAAACTGGTGTCCAGTGGTAAGAACACACGACACATCACATCTTCTGGAGCAGCTTTCCTTCTTTTTCTTCTTCTCCTACTTTGCCTTGAACTGATCTTGCCTTGTCCACCTTGTAGCTTCTGAAGTTCCTTCTATTTCTGACACTCGGGATGCGTCAGGCTGTGAGGGATAGTGTTCAGGGCTGTCAGAGCTCAGCAGCTGCCTGCTGATGAGGTTGTGGTGAGACAGCTGATAGCAGGATTTGAGGAAGGAGCTGTCACCGCGGCAGCTCATTATGGAAAACAGAGAACTTTAGCACATTTGGTCCTTCCAGACTCCCTGTCTTTAACCCCTTCTGCTCTGCCAGTACCTGGTCTCCTCCCCCACCCCTCAACATGCCTGTTATCTTTCCAGCATACTTTTTGAAGCTTTTTATCTAGACGCCCTGTGGAGCTAACTGTTTCTTGAATCTAATCTTTGATATTTCTTGTGCAAACATCCATGACGTGGATGTTCTTCATCTAACATGTGTGACCACTGGCTTTCCTCCCAAACAGGCCCTCACCCCGAGCTGACTGTAGCTGCTGCAGTGTTGGTGCTCCTGGTCATTGTCATCATCTCACTCATTGTCTTGGTTGTTATCTGGAAACAGGTACTGTTGTAATCATCTGGCATTTATTCCTACTTCTCAGCTGCTCATCGCATCAATCACATACATCTCGCTCCACTCTCTCAATGTCAATTTTAGCATAAAATTGCAAGAAAAACAGCTCCATAACCAATTTGTTTAATTGCTTAGAGAACGCCTTCTGGGGTTTCTAGTGAGTGACAATGCATTTGTGTGTTCCAGAAACCGCGGTACGAGATCCGATGGAGGGTCATAGAGTCCGTCAGCCCTGATGGCCATGAGTACATCTACGTGGATCCCATGCAGCTTCCCTATGATTCCAGATGGGAGTTCCCCCGTGACAGACTTGTGCTTGGTGAGCTGCTGACAGTGTTGCAATGTCCCGCAGAGATGTGGGACATCTCACTCTGCTTTGAAGTGAGTTTGTGATAAGATAACTTAGATGTTGGCCGTGAGGTTTCGGAGGCTGGGATTTGGTTCGTCTCAGTGATCAAAGAGGACATTTGGGCGCTGTTGGAGTCCTAGATGAGAAAGCAGAAAGCAGTGTGTCGTTTCATTCTGAGTAAGTGAATCCTACCCTTTTCTGCTTCACAGGTCGTATTCTGGGCTCTGGAGCCTTTGGGAAGGTGGTTGAGGGCACCGCCTATGGACTCAGCCGCTCTCAACCAGTCATGAAGGTGGCAGTGAAGATGCTGAAACGTGAGTTTACGGGCTACATTGGACGAAGGTGCTCACATGCGTTAGGTTTAAGGATTAGTGAGGAGGTGTCGACAAATGAAGCATTTTCAGACTGTAAAGCATACATACAACAACATCACAGAATTATGAACATTTTTATCCAATAATAGTTATTGATCCAGTAAGTAAAAACAGGAGCTGCTGATAACCAGTTTTTCACTGGTGTCCATTTATGTGTGTCGTTGGAGTGGGTTTAAGACTTTAAACCTCAGTAACAACACACTCACTTTCATTCACTAAGATAACTGATTCATTATAGGTAATAGCTTATGTGGTGCCATTTCATTGATGTCAGTTTACCAGTTGCAGTTTTGTGAGGTTTAAATAAATACTGTAAGAAAAAACAGACAATAGTGTTCTTTGTTCAAACGTTCACAAAGGATAAAGCTTTATGATATAGGTCAAAGATAAGAGGACAGCTTAATTGGCAATAAATCTTTGGCGTCAGTTTGCCAGGTATATTGTTTTGGTAGGATGAGGACCTTTTATTTTCTGTAAATTATTAATCTTAAAAACACTGTAACAGCAAAATCAATTACACACAATATAATCCACCTGCTCAACAACGTGCTGCCTAAATACACTGAGACATACGGATGGATGTGGCATCATCTCATCCTCCCGCTGATTTTATTTCTTACCCAGCTGGGGATTTACTTGTGAAGTTAAGATGTATATCGTGATGGCTGCTGCACTTTCTTCCAGCCACAGCTCGCTCCAGTGAGAAACAGGCCCTGATGTCTGAACTGAAGATCATGACTCATCTTGGACCCCATCTCAACATTGTGAACCTCCTGGGAGCGTGCACCAAGTCAGGTAAATGTTACACACGCAAACAGCAAATGTAAACCAGCACACTCACTCATAGTTCAACACATCTTGTACAACAGCAGTGGAGTGTTGCCATTGTTGCTTCTCCCATGTGATTTAGTCACCACTTTACAAAAGCTCTCACAATCACGCCCCCGTCCATGTGCACTCAAACACTCATTCAGATTCAGACGTTTATAACTCTGACGGCCACAAAAGATTGACAGCGCCTCCTCAGCTCTCGGTGGGTGTGGTATTTTAATAGGCTTTTTATGGGAAAGTGGAGGCTTGCCCTTTTGACTGTGCTTTTAGCCTTTACGAGCCTCTGATAAGATTAGCCTGCAGACTGACGCCGATGCACAACTTTATCTGCTGTCTCGTTCCCAGGCCCTATCTACATAATCACAGAGTACTGCTTCTACGGCGACCTGGTAAACTATCTGCACAAGAACAGAGAGAACTTCCTCAGCCTGAGTCCGGAGAAAAATAAAGAGAAGAAAGAGCTGGACATTTTTGGAATCAACCCCGCAGACGAGAGCAGCAGGAGGTACAACATATACTCTATATTTCTTAAATGCTGCTCGATATTTTCCAAAGGTCTGTTGTGTAGTTTGAACACTCATTGCTTTAAAATCACAAAAGCAATTTTTTGTAGTCCCAAACAGCCATTTGGAAACATCCATATTCTCCCTCTGCTCCGAATTAGTAACTCAATCCCCATTTTTGCCATGGTTGAAGATATTATCCGGCATCTTCCCTTAATCAGATCAAAGACTGAAGTGGTCTAAGCTTTCAGCCTAATTTCATTACCAAGAAGGTACCTGTTAATCGTGTCCGCGCAAACGTGAATAGTGAAACCGCAGCCTGCGCTCTCCTTTTCTGAGCATCATCTGCGTTGATGGATGAGTCACAGGGACTGCGCTTCTAAATGACCCTAACACGATTTAATCCTGGATGCCATGTTGGGTTCAGTCACATCCTCTCAAGTAGAGGGAGTGAGAGAACAAATACACGTTCAGAATCAGATATGCACAATGTGTTTTCACCGCAGTTCACATGGCAACCTAGTCCCACAACCCATCATCCCTAACAACACTCCTCCTCTTGTCTTTGTTCACAGTTATGTTATCCTGTCCTTCGAGTGTAAAGGAGACTACATGGACATGAAGCAGGCTGACAACACTCAGTATGTGCCCATGCTGGAGATGAACAACACCTCCAAGTACTCAGACATCCAGAGGTCGAGCTACGACCACCCACCCTCACAGAAAGGCTCGAGTGGTACGCACTGCAGCTCTCCCTCTTCCACTTCTCAGTCCTTTCTTAGAGTTACTGGCGTGCTCTTGGTTGGCCCTGGTGTTGTGTTTGACTCATTCCTGGTTTTGGGGTACACCCTTGTCAGAATTTAGGACTGGCACTGGCCTGTAATTACACAGAGAAGATAATTGTAGCACATGCATAATAATGCCCAGTTTAACCCTGCCATTAGTAAAAGCCAGGTTTGAGTTGAGAGTGCTATATTTACAATCTGAACATATATTCATGGATGCCTCATGGTGCGTGTGTGTGTGTTTTCCAAACCAGAATGTGAGACAGACAACCTGCTGTCAGATGACATGAACGAAGGCCTCACAACCACCGACCTGCTCAGCTTCACCTACCAGGTGGCCAAAGGAATGGACTTCCTAGCTTCAAAAAATGTAAGATTGGCAGAAAATCATTTTGTTTTCCACAGATCTGCAACCCCACATTCCCTCCGTTGCCCTGGGCAATAATGGCAGGCTATGGATTTTGTACTGTAGTCTATATATGATGGCTGCTGTGCAGGCCAAGGAGGGGACAGAGGAAATCAGCGGTTGTATGATAATCAGTCCTGTGAAGGTTGGTGAGCCCACTCAGGAGAGAGGCCAGAGGCTGAATATAGTCGGCGCTGGAATTACCAGGCAGGACCACGCTGCAGCCAGAAGCTACTCATTCAGCCTCATGGTTATTATCCTTAAATATCCAGTGGTCACAGCCATTCCTCCAGCTGGCGTGTTTATACAAAGAATATGTTTTATAAAGCAAAATTAACTTGGCTGAAATGAATTACAAAAATAGTTGGTAGCTGTGGGAGCAGAAAAGGTTGCTTTGAGAAGAGATGAAAACAACTCTTTTATGCGATGAGCTGCGATTCAGCTTCGATTATTCTTCCTCTTTTCAGTGTGTGCATCGCGACCTCGCAGCCAGGAATGTCCTCCTCTCTCAGGGCAAGATAGTGAAGATCTGTGACTTTGGATTGGCCAGAGACATCATGCATGACAGCAACTATGTCTCCAAAGGAAGCGTAAGTTCCTCTCGTGCACTGATTCACCCCCATGTCTATACTTTGTTTTTGTTTTTTTTTTAAATATGGTTTAAAATGTCTTTCTTTCTCATGCTAGACTTTTCTGCCGGTGAAGTGGATGGCACCAGAAAGTATTTTTGACAATCTCTACACTACCCTCAGTGATGTTTGGTCATATGGCATCCTCCTCTGGGAGATATTTTCCTTAGGTGAGCAGTGATAACACCCAGATTATCCTCATTTTTAACATTTCTTATTTAGTCCTTTCTTTAAGGTCTTTCTGCTTGAAAAGCAATTTACTTTAATTAGCCTGTGAGTGCCGGGTACCTACCCATTCTTTGAGGCATGCAACACTAGCCAGTGGACAGGAATTGTGTAAATGAAGATGTTATTCACTAAAGGAAAAGGAGCCTGAGCAGCAGGCAAAAGATTTCATGTAGTTCAGGAGCAGTGTTTCTGTCTTTGGTTTGAAACTTTGCAGACATCTAACATGCACTAAAAGGCTATATAAACACGTAGTGAGGAAGGGAGAAACTCCAAAGCCATAAAATAGGCATTTTAAAGAAGAGAAATACCCTGAGACCATTGTCGGAAAAGTAAAAAGTGTGTTTGTTTGAAGGTGGCACCCCGTACCCAGGGATGGTAGTGGACTCCAGCTTCTACAACAAGATCAAGAGTGGATACCGGATGTCAAAACCGGAGCATGCGCCACACGATGTGTACGTAAATAACACAAAGCATCTCTACCGTTGCTATGCATTTGTCAAAACCTACTTCATATGAGGTCACATGAAGAACGCAATGGGTGTCTGTTTCTGAGCCGTGATATACAGCGGCTGTAGTAAAATTACAAGGCACGGGACAGGTCACACCGTCTTCCAATGTAACATCGCATGTTTGTGCTTTTTCAGGTATGAGATGATGATGAAGTGCTGGAACAGCGAGCCAGAGAAAAGACCTTCATTCACGGGTCTGAGTGAAACTGTGGCGTCTTTACTGCCCTCCAGCTACAGAAGGGTGAGTCTCCTCGTGACCTCTCACATCCCCAGACTTTGGTGGATTCTCAACACCTGCTTTTTAATTCACCACCTTCTGAAGTGCACATACTGTTCCTTTCTTGTTTTTTTTTTTGTTGTTGGGCTTTTTATTGACTTTGTAAATGTTTTGCCAACTAAAGTGTAGGTTAAAAATTTAAATCTACAATTAAAGTGGCAGGCGGTTCATTTAAAGCCTCTTCCACATCCTCTGTAAGTGCAGTAGGGGTGTTTATGGAGGCTGTCTCTCTCCTTCTGTGTAAAAGAGATCAGAGCCTGAATGCTGCAGCTGGATGTCACAGTGGCTGGCCTCAGACGATAATGACGTGGGTCCACTTCTCGCCTCCACCGCCCAACCTTTATTACCCAATTAAACTCCACACCTCCCATATCAGAATAGCTTTACCTCTGCATTCCTAACAGTTTTAATGCCTGGTGGCAAACAAGTTGCCAGGTCTTGCTTTAGCAAATCAAGCTTGGGTGGCAAGTGTGATCTTTACATTGGATCACAGCGACCAGCTGGTGAAAAAAAACCGCTGGATGGCACGTCATGCTCTCACTGCACAGTCCTCAACCACTTGAGCGTTAGTCTGTCTGTGCTTTTCCTCGTGCATGCTGTATTCCATTGGTTTTAGCTTCTGTGCAACAAGACAAATGTTATGATTTTTTATCATGTTGCTGTAATGTGTGTGTCTGTCTTGTACAGCATTACGAGAAGGTGAACCATGACTTCTTGAAGAGTGACCATCCAGCCGTTACTCGGGTGTGCGTGGAAAATGATGCCGACTACATCGACATCCCCTACAAGAACCAGGGCAAGGTAAAGGACAGGGAAAGTGGCTTCGACGAGCAGCGCCTGAGCTCTGACAGTGGCTACATTATCCCACTGCCAGACCTGGACCCTGTAACTGATGAAGATTATGGAAAGAGGAACAGACACAGGTAACTGGAAGCATCATGTGGTTGTATTACAGCATACAGTATCATAGCAAAGGTGGCGCTGACCTGTGTCGTTCGCCGCTCCTGCAGCTCCCAAACATCTGAGGAGAGCGCCATCGAGACAGGCTCGAGCAGCTCCACTTACGCCAAGCACGAGGGTGAGACCCTGGAGGACATCACGCTGCTGGACGAGATGTGTCTGGACTGTAGTGATCTTGCAGAGGACAGCTTTCTGTGACAAATGTCCAGCTTGAGCGGGAACAGCAAGTGAAGGAGATGTAGGGGGATATGGGAAACTAGACAAAGACCCTTAAATCAACCAAAGACTCTAACCCCACTCCTCCTAACTGACCGCCCTTTACAAAGACAGAACAAAACCACTTCATGGTGCGCATGAGTCTGCGGCAGCATGAGATACACTCATCGCTTGGACAAGACCCCCTGGTAGGTTGTAGGGGTGGATGAGTATTGATCCTGAAACGATGACTCCAAGGAAAGGACTCCCAGAGCCACAGAGTCTTGTTTGGGACCGATCTAGCTATAAAAGATGAAAAAGTTTGATTGTTCTTCATTCTATTGGGCATTTGACAGCAGTGTAAGCAAGAAGGAGATCGAAATAAACATGTCATGATTGATTCATATATTTAACCACTACAGATGCATTATTTAAAGCTCATGACTCCAAAACTTTTAACAGTATTACAAACATCAAGAGAAGGACCTGATGCTGGAACAATCAGTAGCAATACTTAGATTTTAAGCTCAATGTTTGAACTATGTGCATTTTTTTGTGAATGACCATATATTGTCCTGAAATAGATGCAGTAATTCAAATTTATTTTTTTACTTCATCATGATATGAACATGTATTTTTCTTTGTCATTGCCAACAAGATACTGACTATCTGCTTGAGCGGTTCTGAGAAAAGAAGTTCTGACTTGTCTCAAACCTTTCTGCCCAAATACAAAAGCATCAAGTCATTCCTTTTTATTCACGATAAAGGCTTTGGTTGTATAAACATGCAGGCTTTATCATATGAAGTGTGATTGTAATGTAAATAGCTGCAGAGTTGTTTTATAAGAGAGAATTATTGGGATAATACTCAAGTATTTTATGTGAGCACATATTAAAGCTTCTGCACCCTTATCTGCTCCTGTGAAGCCATTTAATTGGACACATTTATTACAATACAAGTTCCTCAGAACAACATGTGTACATCATAGTATTTGTGGATTAGACTATTGCTTCAGATATACGTTTTCATTGTTTGTTATGTATAATGTTTAGTTCTAGTTAGTTATATGTGAGGGATAAGATGAAAGGAATCAAAGAGAAGGTCATCTTGTCAGTCAGCATGGTTTTATGTTCAAAAATGAATCTGCCTCCCGTCTCATATCATATGTAAATGATCTTGTTGAAGTTTAGGAGGTTCTTTGGGTTCTTCTGGTAATACTGAGGCCCTGCTGTTGAGGACCTGCGCCTTTGTGCTGATCTGATACACAACTCGTCTTTTACACGCACATTCTGTGTAACCTTCTGCATGATATAAGCTTAAATCAGTTGTTGCATTGTTGCACTTTCCTTCTTTCCCGATTTTATTTGATGTTGTAGGACAATTAGCGAGACTGAATCTTAAGCCCCACCCCCAACCCCCAACTTAGATGTTTATAGCGGTGTGCATGTGAATGTGTGTGACTTGAGTGATGTGTCAATGATGGTACCCTATTTTACTTATAATCACACCCAGTATGATGTTCTAATACCACGTTTCATTGTTTTACGTCATGTACATTCAGAGGATTTATATTTCAATAAATGATTTATAATGTAAAACAATCGCATGTGCTGATATTTCCACACACACAAAGATATGAGGTGTTTGTTTATATGGCATAGGGGGAAAAGGACAAATAAACAACCATAGTTAAAAGTTAACCGTAAACCTAAAAGTAAATGACTTTTAAGCATAGCCTGGATGAGTAGTGCTCGTTTTAGACATCTGATAGTTTGATATAAATAAAGTGATAAAAATCACAAGAAAATAATCAGAAATTTCTTTTTATTTCTTCATTTGTGTACAATTAAACATGATCACACACAGACCACCAGTGGATACAGACCATCTCCTGTACTGGAGAAGAATCTCACGTCAGCCTTTTGAAGTCTAACCAAGTATTATCTGCTGAATGTAAACGTGCTGGAAGTGAAAGTAAACCTTTTCTGATTGATGAAGACTTTTTTTTAAACTTTTTACACTTGTTGTCAGTTTTATGTCGAATACATAAACATCATATTTGCTCTGGTTTATCACAAATATCACATTTGTTCTTTTATTTAAGTATTCATATTTCTATGAAATTATTCACAGACTTAATGTTATTTTTGTTGTTGTTGTCGGTTCCCAGCTGAGGAAAATGACCCAGTAATATGGAAGTGGCAGATTGTGATAAGAGCTGATCAGATTGTACAAACACATACACACACACACACACACACACACACACACACACACACACACACACACACACACACACACACACACACACACACACTATATTGCCAAAAGTATTCACTCACCCATCCAAATAATTGTAATCAGATGTTCAAATCACCTCCAAGGCCACAGGTGTATAAAATCAAGCTCCGAGGTATGCCACGTAAACTGACGGAGCAAAGTCAGTCAATTGCTACAGACCTCCAAACTTCATGTGGCCTTCAGATTATCTCAAGAACAGTGCACAGAGAGCTTCATGAATGGGTTTCCATGGCTGCATCCAAGCCATTCATCACCAAGTACAATGCAAAGCGTCGGATGCAGTGGTGTAAAGCACGCCGCCATTGGACTCTAGAGCAGTGGAGACACATGCTCAAAGCAGGTCCATAAAGACCTGGATGACAGAGTCTGGTGTGGATGAACTTGACTGGCCTGCACAGAGTCCTGACCTCAACCTGATAGAACTCCTTTGGGATTAATTAGAGTGGAGACTGAGACCCAGACCTCCTCACAAAAGCACTTCTGGAACAATGGTCAAAAATTCCCATAAACACACTCCTAAACCTAATGAATAAATGAATCCCTTGCGACTGCAACAGTCAAAGCTGTGCTCGGTTAATGTCATTCAGTTTTTCCAAATGTGTGAATACATGAAAATTATATATATATTTTTTATATTTTTTATATATATATATATATATATATACATACATATATATATATATATATATATATACATGTATATATACATATATATATATATATACATATATATATACATATATATATATATATATGTGTGTGTGTGTGTGTGTGTGTGTGTGTGTGTGAAGGCTCTGAAATTCATTATACTAAAATAATATAGTGTATATTAAAATCTTATGATAAAAAGAAGTACTTAGAAACATTTTCCCTTATTTTCTTTCTTTTAATTATCTCTTCACAAAAGCAAACCAATGATGCTACTTAAGTGTAAGTGTGACCTTGGTTTTCAGTTTGTCTTTTCATTTTCTCACTAAATCCAGATCTCCTCTAGCATATTTTCTTAACCTGACAGCATGTTTCAGCACGATCAAGGGAAGGTATTGAGGAAAAGAGTATTGCTGTTAATCTTGTTTTTGACTATTTACCAGAAGAGCTTTAGTCGTCGTTGTCCTCATCGTCCACCAGAGGGAGGCAGCCTGTAACTAGAACTCACGGTCCTCACGAGGAGTCGTCCAGTGGGAGAAATGGGGGTTAGAGATGATGTAGAGGTGTAGCTGGTGATCTGAGCCTGTACAAATAATTGAATCTCTGTATCCAGACATGCCTTCCTTAGCTTTTACCCCTTGTGTCCTGAGGGGATGTGGCAAGGAGAGTGTGTGTGGCATCAGACCGCAATCAAGATACACCTACGTTTTATCTCTTGAGGGAAACCGTTCCACAGCTCTAACTCTCCACTGTTTGCTGACATACTGGTTAACTGGAAATGTAACTGTTAAAACAAAGCTACTGATAACATTTTCACATGTACTTTAAGAGTGAATTATATCTCTGTAGTTCAATTTCTAATTTTCTTTCCCCCAAATCCTAAAAATTACACAAAAATTGCGTTTTTCTGATTTGTCCTGCACATGCAGTATCTTGCCATTTTTTCTGAGTTTATCCGTTTTGAACAAGCTGCTAATCTCAGAATGTAAAACTATGCTGAAGCCAACAGGGTCAAGATTTGCGTCAAACAACAGGTGCAACTTCAAGGGGAGTTTGCAAAGCAGGTTCAACTGAACAGACGAGTGATGATAATCAGCAGGGCTCTGCTTGTGGTTATCAGCAGCCACAAAATGGTATACCACAGTCTGTAAGGAGGGAGCAGTAAAAGTTAAAACTTGTTTTTATCAGTATCATTATTATTATCATTGCATATTTTAATAGATCCATCATGAATAACTAGTGCAGGGAACAGGTTTGTCTTTCAAGTTTTATGGCAATCCTTCATTCTGAGGGCAAAATGTAAAGGAAAAAAAACCCTTTCCATGTGGCATTTACTTGCCTAATAAAGACAGCCTGTTAAGGAGAGACAAACTGTACTCTGTCAGCAGGGGCTTGCAAATAAAACAAGTAGTTTTCTATCAAAACTGAGTTTATTTCTATAAATGTCAATAGAATATTCTTTCATTTTTGATTATTATTTGCTTCTAAGTAACTGTGCCAAAAATGACTATATGGGAGACTTTGTCTGTGGACATACAAAGTCCCGTGTCACTTTTGAGGCACTGAAAAGATCCCACCATAATGATAACAAATGAGCTATTCATTGAACTCTGGCCAATATCAGACATGCATGCAAAGTCTTCGGTGCAGCATAAAGCAATAAAATAACTGAATGTTTGGCAGAAATAACATAAGTTTACTGGCCATGTGCAGTCCATTCCCTCATTATTTAAGACATATGAAGCAGACAGGAGGTCTGGAGTGGATATCAAGAATCGAGCTCCTGTTTGGTAGGTGTTTGACTCAAGCCACCAACATGAGGTCTAATGAGATCAGAGTGAAAGTAAAGAATAGAATCATTTGGCTAAAACCACACAAAAATTAAAAAATATAGATTTCTATAAGCTGGATAGCAAAAACCTTAGGTGTGACAAAATCAACACAGGCAGAAAGAAAGCACTGGTGAGGTCAACAAGTACAAAAGACCTGGAAGACCACAGGCAGAACTACAGTTTCCTTTTCCTCGGAGAAGAAAGACCCCTTCACAGCCTCAACAGAAGTCAAGAAAAATTTGACATAGTTAGACATATAATCAAAATCAAGAGAATGTAAATACAGATGGTGCTCTCTCTCTCTGGTGAAAACCAGCAGTGGCATTCAAGAATGAGAAAGATAGGTTAGACTTAAAACATATAAAAACAATTAGATTCTTTGAACAATTTAGTTCAATTCAGCTTTATTTATAAAGCAGCAACTCATAACAAATGCCATCTCAAAGCACTTCAACAATACAGTTCAGCTCATTCCAGATTAGTCAAATTAGTACAAAGTCAATAAAAAAAGCAATAATGATGCAACTGCCTTGCTAAGGAAAACAAGAGATTACATCAAAACCTTTCCTGACTCAATCCCCCATCCCGAGCAAGCACCAGGTGACTGTAGAGAGGAAAAACTCCCCTCACACCAGAAGAAACCTCTGGCAGAACCAAACTCAGGAAGAGCGGCCATCTGCCTCAACCGGTTAAGGTTGAGAGGACTGGAAAGAGGAGAGAACAGCAATAACAACAGATCAGGAGCAACTGCTGGAAAAAAGAAAACAGGTCAACAACAACAATGATGTTAAGTTGGAGTAGACAGAAACCAACCTAAAATAAACTTGTATCAGGATTATGGGAAAGAGAGACGTGTGGATAAGGATAAGAACACACGAACCAAACCATACAATATTGAGTGTCAAGCACGGTGAAGGCAGTGTGTTATGGAGCGTGATCACTGATGTTTCTTGGGGATGTAACTGCTGACAGATGTGGAAAAATGAATTCTAAGGTGTTCAGGGCTGTACTATCTGCCCACATTCTCAAAACACGCCTTCATCTATATATGGTTTTAAGATTTTAACAATTTAAAGCTTTTTTTATTAGGTATTGAAATAATAATAACAATCATAATAACACGTTTTATTGATAGGCACCTTTCAAGTTACCCAAAGTCACCGTACAAGAAGACACAAGAACAATCACACGGGGCAATACAGCATAAAACAGCAAAACAATAATGGACAGTTTGATCGGAAGCCAGTGAAGCTGCTGCAAGACAGGAGTGATATGATCAATGGAGGCTGTTCTTGTGGTAATTCTCCTCTCCGGTTCCCTGGCGTAGACTTTCTCAGGAAGGCTGAGAAGTGTGATCCCCCTACAGTTGGAACAGACCCTCCGGTCCCCCTTTTGAAAAAGAGGGACCACCACCCCGGTTTGCCACTCCAGCGGCACAGTCACTAACCTCCAAAATCACCTTGCACAAATACAACCAGCAGTCTCCCTCTGCCACTCCTGCTGTTGTGTTTTTCAGTTTGTTCATGTTTAATGTCTTGCAAGCTGCAAGACAAGTGTGATATGCAACATCAGTCTCATTCATGAAACCTGACGCCTTGTTGCCGTCTATCATTTAGTCGCCAGTTGCAAGGTACAGTTCTGTAATATGGCAATCCTTGTCGTGAAAGCTGGTATAAAACTTGGTTTTGTCTGAAAATTAACTAACTTATCAAGAGTGGCAGATGGTGTATTCTTTTGAAGTAGGAGGTCAAAAATCAAAGTGCTCCTCAAAGTCTTAATAAACGAGGAATGTCACCAGCTCAACAAAACTCAAAATTTAACAGGGCTGCCCTAATTATAAAAGGCAGGGATATCTGCAGTAATAAACTGTTTCTTCGCACTTCTGTCCATTTCGGTCTCATGAAGTTGGCAGCATTCAGAGTGATTGTATTCCAACTGCTTGGTGAACTTGTTGCTACCATGTTTGTTTTTGAATACTGAATTGCGACATTCAAATACTAATAACACCTAACCAGGTGAACAAATTTAACTTCCAACTTGCAAATAGAACCTGGTCAGCTCGGCTTTCACATTGTGTTGTTTTAATATTTGGATATCTGGATATTTGCTTGATTGCAGCTGCCCAGTGTTTAGTTCTTACTACTTGAAGCAGGTTTGACGTACGTTAGTGCAGGATTGCATTTCCTGTATAATCATGGAAGTTAGCATTGTTCCATTTATTTTACTAACAAACACCTAAAACCCAACCGTTTCCACAAAAGCGTTGAGCTACATCGGTTTAAACGTTTCAAAGGGAAAGGAACAACGTCCGTCTGTCTGAAGTTGTCATCTGGCACGAATTTACCCAGAGAAATTGGTGCTGCAAAAAATGTTTTTTGGTCAGTTTATAGCAGGAGCAGAGTGGTAAAGAGAGCGCTGTTTATAGCTGTGAGCAGGGGGGCTTTCAGAGCAGTGAACTACACTTAAAAACCACTATTAATGTCTTCTTTCAGGCTGCGAGCCTGCTGCTATCAGGCAGTGTTGCAGCTGTAGCTATTGATGTTAAAATGGGGTTAGCACGCTTGTGTTTTTGAAATAGATAGCAATAAAGCACAGGGGAATGCTGTGATTGTGAGGGTGTTTTTTGGTTTGGAAATGTTCTGAAATGTAACAGGAATTAATGCTTCGAGATTCTTGAAATAAGCACTTGACAGCTGTGTCATTTGGACTCGACTTGCAGCGCTATCCCGTCCGGCGTAACGGCGTAACGACTAGACACGTGTGCTATGCTGTGTAGTTTGGTTTGCTGTGGTTTATAAGTGCATTTATTTTAATTTAAATTGTTGCTTGGTTGATATCACAATGTACATTGTATACATCAACACAAACTCTTTGTAATTTTTTACAAATGGCTCATAAAAGGGAGTTTGGGTCGGTTTTGAGGTCATTCCCAGCTCTGAGAGTCTAAGAAGTTTACTACTCTGGTTCATATAATACAAAGGGCATTCTGGGTTTTTTTTTTGTTTTGTTTTGTTTTTTAAATATAAGTGTGTTTGACATTTGCTTATTCATTAAGCACATTTGAAAATATCTAAAGCTGTTAGAATTGTACTTTTACCAAGAGCTTTGTGCTGGTCCTGTTGTGGATCAAGGAATCAAACCCCAGAGCAGAGAGCCAAGGAAAGTGGAACTGATTTAT
Organism: Xenentodon cancila; assembly: GCA_014839995.1. Classification (NCBI taxonomy): domain Eukaryota; kingdom Metazoa; phylum Chordata; class Actinopteri; order Beloniformes; family Belonidae; genus Xenentodon; species Xenentodon cancila. The sequence continues at coordinate 22,542,939 of CM026206.1, forward strand.
TTATGACCAGGAACAAACACTATTGCAGTCCAACCAGGCAGGAACAAGGCTTGGCAGAAGCAGAATCCCCATAGATGAATTGGACTCGACACTAGGAACCGGACGGAATCTTCTGGCAAACAGGAGCGGTGAGAAGGCCTGGTAAATAGGTTGAGGCTGATGAGGGGATTGAGTGCAGGTGTCCGAAGTGGCTGACCACGCCCCTGCCATCCACATGGTCTGCAACACAAAGAAGGGGAGGGGAAAAACACCACAGAGCCTCCACAACCATCCATCCATCCATCCATCCATTATCTATACCCGCTTTATCCGTTTCCGGGTCACGGGGGTCTGTCTGAGCCTATCCCGACGCATATCAGGCGAAAGGCAGGGGTACACCCTGGACAGGTCGCCTGCACACTCACATTCACACCTAGGGAGAATTTTAGAACGATCAATTAACTTACATGCATGTTTTTGGACTGTGGGAGGAAGCCGGAGTACCCGGAGGGAACCCACGCAAGCACGGGGAGAACATGCAAACTCCACACAGAAAGACCCACCGGGCCGGGAACGAACCAGGAACCTTCTTGCTGTGAGGCAACAGTGCTAACCACTAAGCCACCGTGCTGCCTCTCCACAACCATCACAGGTCCTTTTAAAGTAGTTAGAGATACACTTGTGGATCTCATGCATGATGTCATGACTTCTGACTACTGTATGACTGACTAAAAGGGATTTAAAGTATCCATGGTATGAATATGGTATGGATTTCACCCCCTTACTGGAGTGCTTATTGTTTTCATCCTCTGCCGTTTCATGTCCTGTTTCGTAACTACTCAATAATTGCCTAAGACATAAATGTGACTTGCAGTTAAGTCCAGAAGTATTTGGATGATGACAGACTTTTTATAGTTCAGCCTTTACCCACCACCACAACAGATATGAAATAAAATAAATGTTATTCTATTCTATTCTATTCTATTCTATTCTATTCTATTCTATTCTATTCTATTCTATTCTATTCTATTCTATTCTATTCTATTCTATTTCAATATACACTCCAGCCCCCATTAGCTGCTGCTTGTTTGTGGGCCTTTTTGCCACCACTTCTGTCTTTAGTAACTATAACTTAGGCTTTATTGGTTTGGCATTGGCATTGTTGATTGACTTGGCAGTTGAAAATGTCCTATTTCTTTGCCTCCAAAGAGTTGCTTCGCAGAATGTTCAGGGTAATTATCCATCCACACTGGGAGGTGCTGCCCTGTCAGTTTTATTCTTGAATGTTACCACATTGTTAGAAAGTCTTTCCACTACTCATGAAGGTGTGTATTGATTGTAGATTTGGACAATGATATGCCAACCTTTTCCAGAGTATTCTGACTTTTTCTGCTGGCAGAAGAAGCCATATTAGAGTAAAATGTTGGGGCATTATTCTTGAAGCTAACATAGTAAATATCTTTTTGAGTTCACATAGTTCCAACATCAGGAAATTGTCAGAAGGACCCTGATCCGAAGGCGTAAGATTATTGTAGCGGATGACACTATACTGACAGGATGGAAAAAAACAACGTTATAACGTTTATATATCATTTATATAACGTTTATGAGTGAAGTTGAGATTTATTAGAGATTTATTAGCATGGGACTCGGCTGGAGCCAGAGATGTTTTGGAGCCGGCACCCCAGAGACCTCAGCTGCACTTCTGCATCTAATAGTGAATCCATTTTTTTTTTATTATATGTGGCTTCAAGGGGACCACATTTTCAGATCATCTTAGAAGAAACGGAGAAGCATTCAATGAACCACAAACAAAACCTTTACATGAATCATCATCTATTAAAGCAGGATTAAAGAAACTGCAGCAGAGAATCATATAAATAATAAAAACACAAAAGATTAGAAAAGCCTGCAATTAAGTGTATGCAACTGAATTCTCAGAACCCTTGAAAATGCCTTACTTTATCATGTCAGTGGAGACACACGTGTAGACCTATAGGCTACGTGTTGTTAATGTTCAACAAATCCACCCAACGAGCTAAGCTACCCACTGTGTTATAATGTGAAAAGATAACTATCTTGCTGAGGGGATAGGGAAACGAGACAAAGGCGGACATTATTGGCTGTGTCAACAGTTGTTTAATAAGTTATCAAGGGTGCTGCTGATACACTTCACGCTCTTTATTTTCTCAGGCAAATTCACAGAGGCTCCCATAACGTTTCATGCCCTGCAGGGGTTCGATCTCTGTCAACACGTCAAACGACACCAATGCACTTTCAGCACAAAAAATGACTATTTGACAAAGTAATATGTAATAACTCATATGACACTGAGGATTCTGGTTCACCCTACATTTCCAAAAGAGCCATTCATTTCTTTGAGCTGTTGATCAAGTTTAAAATAAGAAATATGTCATGGTAAACAAGGCACAAGGCATGTGGTGAGTTGACTAAATGCTTTGAGAACCAAACTGACATCATATTTGATTTAAAATGACAAATAAAGATCCCTTTTAACAATATGGAAAGACTCAGCAGGACTTTACCAGATCATAAGTAATGTAAGAGATTGAGAGAGATTTGATTGTATAATGTTTTACTTTGCGAGAGTGAGAGGGAATCTGATTTTGATATATTTGGCTGCACCAGTGAGGGTGAGACAATTAGATTACCAAACTCTTTGGTTTGTTTGATATGTAACATCAGTCTCATTCGTGAAACTCGACACCTTGTTGCCGTCAGCATCGTCTCCATCCACTGCTCCTTGGGGAGGGCAGGCCCAGGAACGGTTAAAGGTTTGGACTTATCTACTGCAAAACACATTTACCCCTTGGCCACCTCATGTCCTCAAGACTGGTGTCTCATTTCCAGCTTTTCTCTGAGGTACCTGCCCTGCATGTGTTTCCCATGCTTTTCCTTTAACGGGTGGGGCGGGGGCATCATATCCAGATTAAAACACCATCAATGTAAGAGATACCACCATTGATTTGGCTCTATGGGAAGAAAAGATAAATGGCAATAATACATTGAAATAATAATTTGGATTTAAACTCCTGAAAACCCCCTAAATATATATATATATATATATATATATATATATATATATATGCAGTCCAGGCCAAAAACCCTTTGGTTTCAGTCTCAGATTTATGGCTGTTATCACATAGGCCTTGTTGTTGGAACTTGCTGCAAGCCAGGAAAACATACTAACCCATGACTGTGAGGAGAATTTGCTTTCAGGAATCATATGAGTCCGCTCCAGGCTGGGATAGTACAGGGCTCTAAACAGCAGTTTTTAAGATTTTATATTACATTTATTCTTTTATGTAACCAAGACAACTTTTGTTTGGTCACATTTTGCTCCTTGACTACTCAGCACAAGACTACCAACTTAACAAAATAAGTTGTTTCATTAAAATGTTGCTGAGTTCAGTAAAGTTCAACATACACATCATGATTATTGGCTGAGCTTCGTTTTATATAGTTAGGATAATTGCTATGGCTTCGAGTTGAAACCCTATGACTCAAGAGTGACACAGAAGTATATGCAAACTAACCTGCCCCTGTGTGAAAATACTTGTAAAATAGTCAAGCTGGTAGGAGTTCAGACACAAGAATGGCTTAGAGAATCTGGTCAACTTTTAAAACACCATGAATGCGCTCCTACTTGCACATCAACATTTTATTGAACTGTGTAGGCTGCAGGTAAACAGTACAGATAGTTTTAAAAGTGATTTCAACCTTGTACAAGGAGGGCTTTGTTTTAAAAGTTGAAAAGCACATTATATTTGACACTACTTATCATTTTCATATATATGATTCGAGAAAGGACAAGAAAAATGTCTTTAGACGAGAAGATTACAATGTGGTTCTCACATGTCCTTGAAAGCTTCGGGTAAACTTGTAAACTCTCATGTAAACATTCAACTGGACTGAAACTGGCCTATGTGCTCTGCACGCTTTAACCTGGACGTGCTGATAAAAGATGATAGTGATCAATACAGAGAAGAAAATAAAAAGTAAAGCACACAGGACATATGAAATGAGCTTTAATTTTTGTTACATGTTCATTGGGGATGATTTGGATGGAATTCCAAAACTAGGATTAGATGCAGGATAACATGCACAGATGAAACGTAAAATGTCCAGACTAAGAAATAAAAGTGTCTGGCACTGAACTGAGGGAAGTAGAGAACAATGATGTAGGCATTGTAATTCCTAATAAAACCCCAAAAAGGAAGCAGTGAACAAGGAAGGCAAGTTCAACAGAAATAAAGTGAATCAAAATACAGAAGAACCAAAAACAGTGAAACAAACCAGACTGCAGAGGCCAAAACTGACTACACCAAGACTAGAGCTCAGAAAGCTAAAAAATCCTAACACAACATACTGTATCAACAAAACCCATAACTGTTACCCTGGTTACCTGACTGCAATGACAGCACTCGCTCATCCTGAATTATTTCTGATAGAAGAAAGGCAGAAGGTTGTTCTTAGCTATTACTGTACATAGATGGCAGATCTCTGTAGATGCACATGGTTCTGGTGGCATAAGTCAAAAACAGGACTTTTACTCTGAAAATTTGGGTTTGTGAGTTATCTGGGTAAAGCTATGTTTTTTTTTTAATGTTATCTTTAAGGCCTTCTGGCCAAGTTCAAACGTTTTGGTTAGAAGCAACAAAACTACCTGATAAGGTTTAGGAAAACCATGACTTTGGTTCAAATAGAGCTTTTCCCAATGTCAAAACATTTCAGGGGGCTAAATTTTCCTTTTTTTCTTGGTTGCTAGGGTTGTGAATCTGACCCAAAGAACAAGTCCAAAAGGAAAGCCGATGTCTCATCATTTCCGATGCTGTTTTGTAAAAGTGTATGCTTTGAGATGTGGACCACTGTTGCTATTAGACATTTTGAGACTGAGCTGTACCAACTCTCCCAGCAAGCTGTGCCTTGTCGGCCCCCAAGCCACAAAAAGTGAACAAACAGACTGTTGCCGACTGTTGCCTTTAGCTTTCTACAAAAGGAACATGGCCTGTGCTGTCTGTATCAACCCCAACTCCTACCCCTCAACCACAAACACACGCAAGCATCTTGGAAATTCTAGACAGAGAGATAATTGTTTTAAGTTGATTTCTTTTTTCGTTCACCCAGCCCCCTCCCCATCTCTATTTTATAGCTTTCGGTCTGGAACACTGCGCTTCTTGTTGCTTCTTGGTGGTTTGACCTGGATATGACAATGTTTACTCAAAACTATCGTGTATGTGGCTTTTTTTTTTTTTACTTTTGAGTGCTTGTTTTTTGCGCAAAACTGTTTTGGTGTCCTATGGTATCATCAGAGTGTGTATTTGCTCTGCTGTGTCTAGTGACTGGGTCTGTGTGGATTAATGTGCACTCGCCTCCCACCAAGCCACAATAGTAGTCATGTGCTCGCTGACTTGTGGCCTTGGCCTGGGGATGATACCCTTCCATTCATGTGATCAGTGGCAGTTGGCTGTGTGGGTGTGCTGCAGGAGCCTCGGGCTTCAGTGGGATAGACATACTTTTTTTTCATATACCAGACTGACAGAAATAAACTTCTGAAGTCACCAAAGTGCATTTGTTTCCCAAACTGCTGCAAATGATGAACATGAGCCTGACTAAGTACACCTATTCAGCTATTGGTGGGTGTGTACTTAATTCGGCTGTGTGCTACATCTGCAGCTGAAGTTACTCATGCTCACAATGAGTTTGGCTTTATTTTATATTTTTTCAGTAAAAAAGATAATGCTTCCAATTAAACATTGACTAAAACAAAACAGAACTTTGATCTTGTAAAGAAGACAGTAATGTGATTCTTTGATTGCAACTTTCCCAGCCACAGAACATATTGCCTGTGTTAAAAACCTTTATAGACTGCAGCCATCTCCTTTACTTCCCAGGGAATGCTTCTGGTCCCCTGCATGGTTTTGAGTTTTCTAACATTTTAGTTTATGGCTCTGTGAGCCTTTCTTTGCTGTATTTTTGCACAGGCCACAATTCACCTCCACGCTTGCAGCAGAGCCGATGCCATTAGTCATTAGCCGAGTTTGATTCCTGTCACAACTACTGAGCTGTTGATATTTTTTTACATCATGCTGTATTTACTTTTTAAGAAAGAACAAAAGAAAGACATGGAGAAAAGGATCTATTGCCTAATGGTCATGACAGTTCATATTAGACCCGCTTCTTGTATCAAAGCAGAGCAGCGTATCAAAGCGATCATGATGGTTCAGACACAGTGGAAACGTCTATGAAATTATTCAGACCTCTGTTATGATTTTCATTATGCTGCAGTTGAGGCCCAACAGTAACCATTTCAATAACGTTTTATTCGGTGATTCATGTTTTTAGCAGTCAAATCATTTTGACTCAGTGGATTGGATTTTAAAAAGGATACAGTATACCAAAGGACATATAATAAAAACACTTTATGAGAACATACTCACTCAGAAACTGTATGTTTTGATAAAAGTCAAATTCAGAATTTGCTTCCTGACTGCAGAGAAAACACAGCGTGGCCAAGAATAAGTCACAAACTCACATTTTCTTTGACCGCTTTAGGTCTTACATAAGAGGACACATTTTCCACGCATCATTTCTATAAACGCTGGACTGCGCGGTGGCCAATCCCTGTGTGAAAAATCATGTGTTGGTTTCCTCTTTCAGTTTTAGTCCAATCAATCCTGAAACTGTCATCTTGGAATATACTTGTCCTACCACGAGCGAAACACAGCTATAGATGGAAAAGCTTATAATTCAGTATTTTCATGCAGTCAGCTAACTCCATGTTTTATGGTAACTGATCTGTATTTGGACAGCACTTTTCTAGTCATGATGAATACCCAAAGCACTTTTACACCCATCCACACACATTCATACAGCATTCTCATAGTTTATAGATCCATATTTGTCTTAAAAAGTCTAAGCTTTGCTTTTTCTCTATCATACAATCAATTACACACACTGATGAATAAGGATGTCCTGGTCACATGTTTTTGCTCCAGAGTCTGAATCATTTGATTTTGAGTATCAGCAGATACCAAGTCCCACTCCAATACCTTGGCTAACACAAAATCCATTCTGTACCAATGGTTCCCAAACTGTAAACAGTAGAAGCTGCTGCAGAACTGCTTTCCAAGTCCAATTTGAACTATTTCCTAATTGCAGACATTTCTGAAATGTTGAGGACCTTGCTGCACTTCTTTTTTTTAATTCTGTTGGATGGGCTGTGGCGGAATGAAATTTCGTTGACCGGGATGCTGGCTTGACGACAAATAAACTCTTGAATCTTGAAGTTGGCTCTACATTGCTGTCAGCCAGTGTTGCCAACTTCTCACTTAAAAAAGTAGCTATCAGCTTTACAATTTTTATATATTTGTATTGTATGCTATGGGAGAGAAGAATAAAGTCATGAAAGAGATAAAAAAAAGAGAGTAGAAACATCCTAAATATGTTGAAAACTACAAATAAACTGTCTTATGTTGATTTTTTTAATGTCACAATTCCAAGCCTCCTTTTTTGTCCTAACTCCTAACTATAGGCCAGTGCAGCGCTACTGAAAAATTATTATATATGTATAGTAATTATTAATTTCTTAATGGCCCTGGGCCAGTGCAAGTGGTCCAACGGTGGATTCGCAGACAGTAAATGATAACAACTGCTGCTGGATTTCCGAGCTGCCTGAGAGCGCTTTGGTACGGCAGCACCAGCTGCAGAACAATCAGAACGACACGAGCGTTCAAGGCCAAAAGTCTTCTATGGCAGCGTTTCCCAACCCTGGTCCTCGGGGCACACTGTCCTGTATGTTTTAGATGTTACCCTGCTTTAACGCACCTGATTCAAATTAATGGTCGTCATCAGCTTGTCACCAAGGTCTGAACAACTCTGTTAATGACAGCTACTTGTATCACGGTGTGCTGAAGCAGGGAAACATCTAAAACATGCAGGGCAGTGTTCCCCGAGGACCAGGGTTGGGAAACGCTGTTCTATGGCACCAGAAAAAAGTCACGAGATTTGTTCTAGTCGCATTTTTGAAAAAAAGTCACCAGAAGGGTCTGAAGACTCATTAAATATTGTGACAAAGTCACTAAATTGGCAACACTGATGTCAGCTCACAAACTGCTACTCGAGGTTGAAGGTCACGCCTATCCCGCCTGACATAAACTGTAATTGATAATGCTGAAACCTATGGATAGACAATAAACAAATGAATTGTATAATTTTGTGAAACAATAATTAAAGTCAGTCAATTTCACCCAATCCTGATTATTCAGACACTCAGACACGCGATTATATTGGAGCGTCACTACTGACAAACCCAGTGTGGGGTTCAGGGACTTGCCCAAGGACACTTCAACATATGGACTGTGGATCAAATCAAAAGTTTCTTTAAAAAAATGTTTATTTGATTCTTTTTAAAGTCATCTTTGATGACAATCATTCAAGAATTTTTTTCCAACGTTATTTTTTTACTTGGAAGATGAAGTTTCATGTCATCTCTCGACTATTTAATTATAAGTTGAACAATTCTTAACCCAAGGTTAGTGGTTTCAGCTCTTCTTAGTCATTTTGTTTGCTTGATGCAGAGCAGTAATTTGACTCTCTTGATACAAAGTAACAACAGTGTGTCAATGTGTCCTCTCATTTGCTTTAAGTAACATGCTGCCAGCTGGAACATATTAATTACTGTTGACATCAACCTACTTTCTAAATTAAAACCAGGTGGTGATTTGTTTTGTTATTGTTGTTTTTAATTACAGTATGTATGCAAATATTGACATGTATACACTTTTAAATATATGTACTGTACATAAAGGTCTTTGGTTATTCTTAAGCACAGGCTGCAACCAAACTGCAGAACACAGACAACAGAATATAGTTAAAAGATTTGTTGTCAGAACTGAGGACAGATCTTAGTGAAGGGGTTCAGGCACTCCGTGAGGTTGGGAACATACAGAGGGGGAGGCAGACGAGTCTTTAACAGAAAGGAAAAATCTTAAGACTTGAGGACAGGAGTTTGACACATAATCATCACTCGACATATTTAGGAAACTAGCACTGAATGATAAGAAAACATATACAACTATACAAAAGCCAACACAAGTTACAAGTTAAACCGCATATGAACTTAAGTGACATCCCATTTCTAATCCATAGGCTTCAACATGACGTCGGTCCACCCTTTGCAGCTATAACAGCATCAACTCTTCTAATTCATCCCAAAGGTGTTCTGTCAGGTTGAGGTCAGGACTCCAGTCAGGTTCATCCACACCAGACTCTGTCATCCATGTCTTCATGGACCTGCTTTGTGCACTGGTGCACAGTCATGTTGGAAAAGGAAGAGCTCCAAACTGTTCCCACAAAGTTGGGAACATGGAATTCTCCAAAATGTCTTGGTATGCTGAAGCATTCAGAGTTCCTGTCACTGGAACCAAGTGGCCAAGTCCAGCTCCTGAAAAACAACCCCACATCATGATCCCCCCACCACCAAACTTTATACTTGGCACAATGCAGTCAGACAAGTACCGTTGTCCTGGGAACCACCAAACCCAGAGTCTTCCATCAGATTACCAGATGGAGAAGCGCCATTCATCACTCCAGAGAACGTGTCTCCACTGCTTCAGAGTCCAGTGGCGGCGTGTTTTACACCACTTTGCATTGGACTTGGTGATGTTTGGCTTGGATGCAGCTGCTCGGCCATGGAAACCCATTCATGAAGCTCTCTGTGCACTGTTCTGGAGCTAATCTGAAGGCCACATGAAGTTTGGAGGTCTGTAGAGATCGACTCTGCAGAAAGTTGGCGACCTCTTGGCACTATGCACCTCAGTATCCGCTGACCCCGCTCCGTCAGTTTACGTGGCCTTACGTGGCCTCTACGTAGCCACTTTGGGGCTGAGTTGCTTCATTCCCAAACACTTCCATGTTCTTATAATACAGCTGACTGTTGACTGTGGAATATTTAGGAGCGAGGAAATTTCATAACTGGATTGATTGCACAGGTGGCATCCTATCACAGTTCCACGCTGGAATTCACTGAGCTCCTAAGAGCAACCCATTCTTTCACAAGTGGTTGTAAGAACAGTCTGCATGCCGAGGTGCTGGATTTTATACACCTGTGGCCATGGAAGTGATTGGAACACCTGATTCCCATTATTTGGATGGGTGAGCGAATACTTTTGGCAATATAGTGTATATATATTTATTATTTAAACACACACATTTCTATGGTGGGTGTGTATGTTCTCGTCATCCTTGTTTTCTCCAGGTACTCAGATTTTTTTTCCCACAGACAAAAAAACTGCACATGCATGTCAGGTCGATAGGTGATTCTAAATTGCCGGTGGGACTGACTGTAAATGTGTTATTGTCCATCTATATGCGGTCCAGTGTTGTACTGGGAACATGTCCAGGGTGTACCCCTGCTTTTCTCTCGAAGACAGCTGTGATAGGCTCCAGCAGAGAACTGTGACCCTAAATAGGAATAAAACAGATATAAAAGGTATAGATATTAGATGGATGAAAGATAAAATAATCATTTAATTAGTCCCACTGTGGCAGTACAGCAGCATATTATTAAGCTCTCAATAACAACCCTAACCTTTTAGATTCTCCCACCTCCAGCTCTGCTTCCCATCTCTATGTCAGTACTGCTATTGTCAAACTATAGATAAGAGCTGGTCTCACTACACACTTGTAAACCTTTGACTTTAGTCTGGCGGATACTCTTCTCAAACAGATAACTCCAGACACTTGTTCACCTGCTCCATCCTGCTTACATATTATTTTTCACCTCCCTGCATTTTATGAAGTGCACCAGTCCATCCTGCTGCAAAGCAACTTAACAACTTGATGCTGCTACACACATACTTCATGAAATTTGTTAGTGTTCCAACGCCTGCAAGCGTTCCAGCGCCTCCTGCTTTTCCACCAAAGAATAATGAGTTCAATTTTCACATCATCAGACCAAAGGGAACACTTCCAAAAATTAAATATTATATTTGTCCACATGTTAAGCTGCAAACTGTTTTTTGTCATGGTGGTTTGGGAGCTGTGGCTTTCTCTTTGTGTGTGGCCTTTCAGATTATGTCAGAAAAGCATGTTTCACTGTGAATGATGATGCTCTCTTATGAGTTTCAGACCATCTTTACAATGTTCTTTATTGTTGTTTTGGGGTTTATTTGCACATTTTGCAACAAAGTACTTTTATCTTTGGGACTCTGTAATTATCTGCTTCCTGAGCAGTATGATTACATGTGCTCCCCTGGTGTCTGTATTTGTGTATTGTTAACAGATGAACATGAGACCTCCAGGCATCCATAAATTGTATCCAACCTAATCTAGACTTGTTAAGGCCCACTATTCATTTCCTGATGTCTCGGTTGATTTCTTTTGATTTTCTATGATATCATACATTGAAACCATTGAATTCGAAGGTGTGTATAAGTACATCAAGGACATTCTTTAATCTAATATAACCTTCTGACTTTGAAAAAGTAATGCATTCATCACTCTCATTATTCTGCCAGTCTGTAAATAAATTAAAAAATAAAATTAAATCCTAACTGATCTAAAAAAAAAAAAAAAAAAGAAAAAAAGGAGGGATACCTTACTTTTACTTTACTTGACCCTGAACAGGATAAACAAGGTATAGATGTATGTGTTTATAAATATTGATATATATCTACAAAGTCTGTCTCTGGGGAATTACGAGTAATAGATGTTTGTCACCCATCCTTGACATACATTTTTGAACAAAACAAATGAAGAACAGAAAGCTATAGAAGAAATAGGGGAGTTTCTTCCTTATTGCCATCTTTTTTCAAGATGATATCCTAAAGGGATAAACAACTATATCAATATAAAACTATACTTAGAGCAACAATTTCCAGTCCTATCAACATCATAAATATGTCTGAACTCAAGCAACACCCCATCCTCTCTTGCTTGGAAAGTGGATTTTTAATAACTACAGGGTGATGCTTATGTGAAAGCTGCACTGTGTAAAGCACGCAATATTAAAGTCAGGTTGTCTCAGGCCTGCTACTTCCTCTCTTGTAACTCCCAGAGGTTCATTGCAGTCTGTTAGTATAATGTTGACAGGTTTATGGCCCATAACAAACAAAGCATTACATTTGGAAGAGATTGCAGCAAGTGCATGTGATACGTGTAAAATTGAAGGAAGGGTAAAGCTGACAGCTCGCACCATAGGGAACTAAAAGTGATATTGTAAGTACTCATTTTTTTATCAAAGGCCCTATTTGACAGCTGTTATTGTAATCCTGGGAAGTGTAAGGAGTCCAATGACGAGGTTTCTACCAACATGAAAATAATGTTTCACAAAAACTCCATTTGTTCGATGCTTTGTTGGCATGAATATTAGTTAAAAAAAAATCTGTTAAAAAAAACAAGCATCAAACAGGGCACATCATGAAAATGTACTCTGGAGTTTGGGATGGGGGCTTTATGAGTTGATTATCAGCATTTGTACAGACTTCTATCAACCCAGACATTTTTGCAGTGGAAGTGTTTTTCTTTTGAGCTGAAAGTTATTGATATGAGACCTCTGCTCCCTCTGGAACTGATACTGAACAGCCATTGGCTCATCTGCAAGTGACAGGTCAGTTGCTGCTTCCAGTGTTGGAGTGTGGGTCTGGCATATTGAACATTTGCCCAGTGTGTTGACCCATGTAAATGCAGTTAGTGGCCATCACTCCAGCCGTGGAAAAAGTCTCGCACTGCTGGTATTAACATTGTGGCGATGCCAAGATGGCGCATTAACTATGCCAGCCTGAAGGACCTTGCACTCGTTCTCTCTCTTTTTTTTTAGAAAGTAAATGAAGTGAGGTTCAATATTTTTGCCATGATTTTTAAGTTAAAAATGGTCCCCCCCCCCAAACCTCACTTGCCTCTTTTCATGTTTACTCTGGGTTTATACCATGGCATTGTGGTCCTGTTCTGGGAGCAAATAATCTGAACCACAATGAATTGCGCTCCCTATTGGTAGTTTTGGAACAGAAAATATTAGTGCGTTGCTTCAAAACATAACCTTGTTATAATGATCAAGTTCCACACGATCAACATAATTTTTAATGACCAGTTATCAATAATCAATTTTTAATGTCTATCCCTACTCTATATCAGTGAAGCCCAGTGTTGAGATGTTAGTGATGCTGCTGCTGCTGCTGCTGCTGCTGCTGCTGCTGCTGCTGCTGAGTAACATTTCTTCTATTTAAATGGTACACTAAAGTTATCATACAGTGAGACTACCATCAGTTAACATTTCTGCTGATGCTCACCTAGACAATCAATGTTAAACTGTGCAGCACAAATTAGTTAGCAATGTTATTTCATATACTGTATCTTCTCTTATAAATTTAAAAATGATGAAACTGGTGGATTCCTTGTTGAACAAAGGACCTTAAAAATAGGTCACATTGATGCTCTGCTCTGCTAAAATGTGACATATAATTAATTGACATAATACATCAACAATAGATTATAATTGCAACAATGAACAAAAATGACTGTTTACTTTTAGGAATGTGGTTACAGTTATTATAATATTATACCAGTGCTATTTAAAAAATACCTGTTACCACAGTCCTGAAAAGAAACACAGCACTTTGCTGTCTATTGTTGAAAATCACAAACAATCCATTGTTTAGAAGTCCATTAGAAGGGATTTTAGCACAGCAAACCTACAGAGATAACCTTTTTTTTTTTTTTTTTTTTTTTTTTTTTTTAACTTTTAGCATCTTTAGCCCAGTGGAACTGAGTTTCCTTATTTAAGTTTTTCCTCTTTCTGCAGAATTGATTTTTGTATAACTAATTATCCTGTATTTGTTCTGCTTTACAAAACCTTTTATTAGCTTATTTATATGTCTATTAAATATATGTTATTATTTTACCTATTGATTAAAACTGTGCCCTTGCATCCAAGACCCCTCCTCCTTACATGGACGAGGCCTTACTTCTGAACGTCTTGTCCCCCCCACAAGCCCAGAAGTCTTTGCGCATGTAGTGACCTACATTTTGGATGCACTAACATAGTGAAGCACAACATCAAACGTCACAATGGGACCTCTTTTATACATCGGGCCAGGCCCACACACCCGTAAGATATAGATGTAGTGAGAAAACACCTTCAGGAGATCATTGCTGCAGGTGCAACAAGAAAGTTTCAGTCCCCCTACTCTTCTCCAAGTATAGTGGTGTGAAAAAGAAACAATGAGGTCCAATTGTGCATAGATTACTGCAAACTCAATCTCCAGACTATTAAGGATAATGATGTGCTCACTGTGGTTCACTGCGTTAGATCTAAAATCTGGCTATTACCACATTAAGGTAGAAGAGGAAGGTAAACGCAAAAGAGCCTTTGGGGGGTTTAACAGAATGCCCCAAGGTATAACAAATGCACCTAGCACTTTCCAAACACAAGGAAACGTGTGTGGTCTTCTTAGACAATTTAATCTTTTTTTTTTTTCTTTTTTTTTTAACCTTGGAGGAGCACGGAAGCAGGCTAATGCAAGAAGTGACTAGACTCATGGTCCCCTGAGAAATGTAACTGTTTCCAGAGGACTGTCCACCACCTTGGACCCATTGTGCACGTCGCAATGTGGGTCGTAACCAGAGCTGAGAGGACCCAAACATAGGACAGTGAGGTGGCAGGAGCTTCCAAACAAAAATGAACTTCAATAACAAAAAGGGCTGTTAAACAGGAATCCAAACTAACACAAACTTGGAAAAATCATCAAACCAGCATTAACCACAGAAAACAAAAACCCACGAGGGAAACAAACAGTATAAACCTGCAGGGAGGAAGGGGGGAAAAACAAGATAAGATATACTTACAAGACTGACGAGACACAGCTGCTAACAATCAGGGCAGATGGGAACCAGGGAAGTCAAACTATAACTAAACACCAGGACACTCTTTCACCGGGACTTTCAAAGTAAAACAGAAACTAAAGCTAAAACCATGACAGAGTCAGACAGAGGAGTCAAGACAGACCCAGAAAAGACCCGACCAAGACCCAAAACCTTGAAAAAACTCAGATCTTTCTTAGATTTCTCAGGATATTATCAGAGGTTTGTTAAAGAGTATAGTCAGACCCTTTAACAAACTTAACCCATGGTACCATGTTGTAAAATGTTCAAAGGTCAAGCTCAGATCTGATCATATTTTGACCCAACACAAGCCATTTGAGAGTTCGTGGAAACCTCACTGTCAGAAAGGTCTTGAAACCATAATATATAAGCTTACATCAGCCCCTTTTCTCAGATTTGCAGATCCAAAGCGGCCCTACAGTCTTCTCTATACCAAGAACAGGATAGTCAGCTAAAAGCTATTGCTTTTGCCAGTCAATGTTTGTCACAAAGCGAGTCCAAATATCCAGCACATATACTGGAGTTCCTTGCCTTAAAATGGTCTGTAATTGTTGTTACAGACATTAACCCTCGCATATATATTGACATGTGCAAAGTTAGATGCTACAAGTTATAGATGGCTGGCACCACTCTCTAATTATCAATTCAAGTTCCAGTTCAGATCTGGCAAGCAGAACCTGGACACAGATAGGTTCTCCAGATGACACCATTGTGGAATCACCCTTGTTGAGTCCTTCACCATCTCTGTTATCTGTTGTACATGTAGGAAGAAGCTGCCCCTGAGAAGGCAGCTGTGCTGGTAAATATCAAAACCTCCAGGCCGCTAGAACTTGTGTGCATGGATTTCTTAAGTCTTGAACCAGATAGAAGTAACACCAAAGATATTCTGGTAATGACAGACCATTTCACTAAGTTTGCTGTTGCAATGCCCACACTCAACCAGAAAGCTAAGACCATCGCCAAATGCCTGTGGGATAGTTTTATTGTCCATTATGGCATACCAGAGTGGTTGCACAGTGACTAAGGTCCTGATTTCAAATCTAAACTAATAAAAGAGCTTTGTGAGGTCTCAGGCATCCAAAAGATCAGGATAACCCCAAATCATCCAAGGGGTAACCCAGTTGAAAGATTCAACAGTACCTTACTGAGCCTCTCAAAATGCACAGAAAAAAAAAATTGCCAAATTGCTAAAGGTAACAGTTTCCCTTCTTGAGCCTGGAGATAGAGTTTTAGTCAGAGTTGTCAAATTAAGAGGTAAGCACACATTGGCTGACAAATGGGAAACTGACATTCATGTTGTAGTTAAACGTGCTGGTGGCCTTCCAGTTTACACAGTCAGGACAGAAAACCAGCAGGTTGCAACTCGTGCTGTAAATTGAAACCTCTTGGTTGCATGTAGTGTCCTTCCTCAACAGGAAGAAATGGACATTCCTGCACCTAAACTTGTCTGCAAACCCAGAACTTGTCGGACTGCTGGTATTGAACACTGTGAAGCTGACAACTTACTTGGTATGGATAATGAGTGATATTTTTTTTATAGAGTGGTGATTCACCATGTCAAGACATCACAAGGGTCACGACAGTCTATGAGTATTCTACAACTGAAAGACAGGAAAGTAACAAAACTGGTGTCCACCTCCTGATTCTCACAGCAAAGCTATATACATACATACATACATACATACATACATACATACATACATACATACATACATACATACATACATACATACATACATACATACATACATACATACATACATACATACATACATACATACATACATACATACATACATACATACATACATACATACATACATACATACATACATACATACATACAGATTAATATAAATAATAAAACCATTGCCATTCTTTTACTTACTGGTTAAAACTATGTGTCCTTGCATCCAATTAGATGTGTGAAGATGATCCCTCCTCCTTACACGGACGAGGTCGTAGTAGATCAAGGGAGGGGACTCAGTAAACACATGCTGATGAGAGAGAAGAAAGTTGTCCAGAGGAACAATTTTACAACCTGTAACCGAGGATTTGGTTCTGAAGGACCAAAAGAGAAGAAGGGAAGACTGAGTTTTCTCTGATTGCTCACACCAGTGGCCACCCCTGACATACAGGGACAGAGCAGCCCTCTGTCCCTGTATGTCAGGGGTGGGCAGTCTTGATCCTCAAGGGCCTGTGTTCTGCACGTTTTAGTCATCGCTCTGCTTCACTACACCTGATTCAAATTATTAGTCGCCTTCGGCTTGTCCTTAAGGGCTGCACAAGTCTGTTAATGAGACAGTCATTTGTATCAGGATATGCTGAAACAGGGACTCATCTAGAACATGCAGGACACCGGCTCTCGAGGACTAAGATTGCCAACCACTTCTGTATATTCTCTCTTCTTTTCATTCCTCCCTCCTGGTTAGTCTGTTCACCATCCTGTCTGTTTACCATCCTGTTTCGCTACCTCATTGTGCTCCCGTATGGTCCTTTGGGTGTTCTTTTTTTTCACATAGTCGAAGCTTTTAGTGGTTGTTTTTGATGTTTTATTTTGTATTCCTACCCTTGCAGTACTTTTTGTTTATTAAAGGACTTTGCACTCCTGACACTTCTTGTTTTCCTGCATTTGGGTCTTTCCCACCTTATCACATGACATTCGTAATGTTAATTTTCTGATGTTGTGTTGTAATACGCATTACTTCCATAAACCAATTAGCCCTCTCCACAGTTATTTTTGTATAAGTTGAGCCGATGAAGACACACTTCCCAGTACCCCATCTTGAGTGTGGGTATTGTTTAAACGGCAGTCACATGACTGGGAGTCAGTCAAGAGTGATAAAGTACACTGATACTTTCTTGTTATTTGGAAGTTGTTAATATCAAGTTATTACACTGCTACACTGGCAGACTTGTCATGACACAGCTGTAGCACAGGTCGTGTAATTAAGCAGACTCCAGGTGAAGTGTGGTGGGTGGTATTCTCACTGACGGAGAGGGCCAAAATCTTCAGGGCTGTTTATTTTTATATTTTGTTATATTTCGTTTTTGTCCCAGTCCAGCCCTCGTTGCTTGACATCTATTTGGAAAGGGTTATAAGACAACACGTAGACTCCAGATGAAGTGTGGTGGGTGGTATTCTCACTGACGGAGAGGGCCAAAATCTTCAGGGCTGTTTATTTTTTTATTTTTTGCTATTTTTCTTTTTTTGTCCCAGTCCAGCCTTTGTTGCTTGACATCTATTTGGGAAGGGTTATAAGACCATTGTAAAAAATATTGAAGTTTAACATTCCACATAAAGAGTATTCACAAGAGAAAAGCATTTGAGACAGATGCCAATCTTCCCAGAGTGGATGTGTCCCAGCAAATTTAGCTCATGGACAGACTATGCAATAGATATTGGATATTGGGCATGCCCAGAGAAATACAAAATACCCAAGAGCTATATCTCAGACCCCACAGGCCTCACTCAGCATGTAAAATGCTGAAGTCCAAGACAGGACAACTGAAAAATATCTGTACAACTATGGTTTGTTTGGAAGGGTGCCAGAAGTAAGTCTCTTTCGTGTAAAATGGACATGGCAGCCCTCAGAAAATTGGTTCTGGACAAACCACAAGACCTCTGAAACAATGTCCTATTGACAGATGAAACCAAAGTTAAGCTGTTTGGCTGAATGCCCAGTGCCATACAACTACAAATCCATTTCACAATGGATGAAAAATAAAAAAATCAAAGTATTAGAATTACCTAGTCAAAGCCCAGCACTCATCCCAAAGGAATGTGGCAAAACCTTAACTCTATACTGCCGGATGTACCATATTTGATACAAAATCCCAGTGATGTTAAGTAATAATTTACCCCCCCCCCACACACCCACACACATTCTCCACAACAATACAACAATTTAAGAGGCTGCTAAAGTTATAAAGCAGGGTTTCTTAATTCTGGTTATCTGGGGTCACTGGCCTGTATGTTTTAGATGTTTCTCTTCCCCAAAAGACTTGATTCAAATGAATTACCTAAACAGAACTTGATGATGGTGGTGTTGAGTTCATTTGAATCGTGTCTATTGGAGAATGAAAAGGAAACATTTCAATATCGAAATATTTTATTGATTGGCCTATAAAGGGTTAATATTGCTGAATATTTCTTTTTGGGGTTATTTTTGCTAAATATTCGCATAATAAAGGAGTTATATGTTGTTGTTTTGTTTGATACATTTGTGCAATACTAAGACCCACTACAATCAGGTGATTCTTTTTTTTTAAACAAGAACATAGCAAAAGAAAAGGATACTAAACTTAGTCATGAATGAGCAATCCAAACGAAGACAGCTGAATTAAATCGCCTTTTCAGACAGGAGCCAAAAAAAGAGAAAAGAATGTGTGTGTGTGTGTGTGTGTGTGTGTGTGTGTGTGTGTGTGTGTGTGTGTGTGGAGGGGTGGGGGTAGGGGGTGGGGGGCGTGGGTATCCTATTGTGTGTATTTTGAATTGTGTGTTTTTTCCCACAGGTTCCCACAGACCGACACATTGAACAACATGTGGGCATTTGGGTTGACTTGAGGGTCACTTTGCTGCTGAAATGCCAGTGATCTAACAAAAATGAAGCATGGCATTTTTTTGTTGTGGCAAAGACACATTCTGGGTAACAGACGGACCCTTTAGCACTGAAGGGGGAAAAAAAAACTCAAACACATATACACATACATGCATGTACACAAAAGACAGGCAAAGCAAGGGTGGAGAATGTAAAAATACGGTTCATTCTGCTTTAAAAGAAATTGCATGGAGACTTGGAGGCAAGTGTTTATGAGGCAAGAAAGCACTCCGATGTGCTCCGATAAACTAAAGTTGTGATGAAACCAGAAAATAACTGAATAACAAAATAAACTAGAACAAAACAGATACCATCTAGTCATAAGCTTGCTACTGCTGAACCGTTACTGTGGTCAAAAAAATTACACAATCAATTTTACAGTGGTTTTCAAAGTAGTAGCATTAATAAGGAGAAATCATGAAAACACTTTACTATAAGATAGCCAAAGTTATGCTCAGTTACACGTAAATCAATGAGCAATGAGTGAGGGAATACTTGTTAATTAACTATGTTTAACTATTAGCTCCCAATCAAATTCCATTAAATGTGTTGACGTGTTAAAAGGTGAGTTAGCATGTATTTTAATCATCATTTTCAGAACTCGTATAAATCCATGTTCAGGTCTTTCTCAGTGCCTGTCTGAATAACTTACTGGAACTCTCGATCAGGCGTTTAAGCCCTTCACAGCACAGCTTTTGTTAAAGGTGACTAATGATCTACCACTCACATTAAGTTAAGTTAAAAATGCAGTCCTGTTTTTTAGCACAATATTTTGCTATAAATTGTGCTGTCTTCGATACAGTTGACCTCTGTCCCGTCTCAGAATACTTCCTGCATTCTTTATAGTGCGAGCGCTTTCTCTGCTTGCCTTCTGCTTGCTTTGCTTATTTTATTGATTTTATGCAGATTCTTCCCTTTATTCCATGTGAGCCTACCTGCAATAACTTCTGGACACTTATAAATCTCTGGGACTAAAGTGTTTTTAACAGAAACAGCAGCATTTTTTTAGTTGCTTTATCTTCAGCGCTCCGTGTGCGGGGCCTACGCACAGCTGAAGCCTGATTTACAGCGTCTGGACACCGAGCGCTCAGCTAAAGTTGAATAGCCTGCAAAGGTGTTAATCGTTAGGCTAACTAGCAGCAAGACGCCCCCCTCTCCACAGATGACTACCACAGCGTCCTGCAGAAGACTGCAGTACTGGAGAGACAAAACCATCGCTTAAATGTGGAGGTAAATGGACTGTGTAAAAATGAAACAACAACTTTGATTCAAAACAATGGAGATGAGCAAGCTAACACACCGATAACAAGACCAAGAAAGCACACTGTGTATTATAATAAATAATCGAGTGATAATCCTCCCTGGAACGCTCTCGGCGCGAAAGCAAAACGTAAATCATGTTTCTTGGAAGTGGGAGGACATATCACAGGCCAGGCACAGCGAAATCTGTGAAACTGACTGGCCTTCAGTTCCTACGAGACAGAGGAGCTTTACTACCCCTGTACATGGGAGGAACCAGGACTGGAACCAGGACTGGACAACTGTGGATGGGAAACTTAACATCAAACCTCCATAACAAGTGAATGTGAAACTGCAGATCAGATTTGCTCCACTATCGAAGGACCCTGGATCTCTATCTGACAACCATCCATCCCAAAGCAGCAAAGTAAGGACTGAAAACCTGTTAAAAAGTAAAAGGCCACAGGGAAAGCTAAAGGCTGGGCCTCAGACTCTGACTGTGGGCGACTCTGCCGTAAAGGATGTACAAAGGATGTGTGTTAAGAACATCACAGTCCTCTGCTTTCCTAAGGATATGGTCAAGGATCTGAAGGAGAGAATTATTGAAACTACAGATGAATATCTAACTGTAATGAACATCATTCTGCATAAAGAGTCAAACTACGTGTCCAAACAACAGTCGGAGGTGCTGAAACAAGACTTTACTGGATTATTAAAACACAGTGAGCTCTCTGAATGCAGCTGTATTCATCAGTGGACCTGAACCACCCGTCAGAGAAGGAGAGGAAAGATTCAGCAGGTTGTTGGCACTGAATAAGTGGCTTATGTCGACATGTGCTGACCACTCAGTGCATATTATTAATCATTTTAATATTTTTGGGGAACGCAGGCAACTTTTTAAGGCAAATGGATTTAATTTTAAGTCAGGGGTGAAACTGTTCACCTCCAACATATTTTATTTCCTACGTCATCCATCTGTGCTTGGTGCCGAAGGCTGCGATAAACGAGGAGTTATCTCATAGAGAGGAACAAACAAGGCCCAGTGGAAACCTTGAGGAGGAACTCCATCTGCCCAGACCCGGGGAGGGCTTCAGAAAGGAGAGACATCAGAGGCAAGAAGAGGGGTCCTTATTTGACTCCAACCCCCTCCACAGCACCAATGACCAGGAGCAGGGACCAGGACTTTCCACGGCCCCCCAAACCCCTGACAGGTCATCGCCCTACTCTCCCTTCCTTTCTTCCTTCTCCCCACACCTGAAATTCACTGAGCAGATGATGGAGAGGGACAATGGACAATAGAGGACACACTCTTGACCTAGTGATCTCTAAGGGTCTGAGCATTTCAGAGGTTACTGTGTCTGATGTGGGCCTGTCTGATCATTCCTGTGTTTTCTTTGAAAGTGGGATTTCAGTGCACACAAATGTGTCAACAGCAGTGATCACAACACGGTGTCTAACTGAAACAGTAGTGAGATGTTTAACCAGGTCTTCTCTGACACCTGCCCTGTCCGGGGGTTCAGTCAATCATCTCATCAGTAGCTTCAATGCTAAAATGTTAAACGTCATAGACACTATTGCTCCCACTAAGGTGAAGGTATCTCTGAAAGGAAGAAGTCTCCATGGAGAAACTCCAGTCTGGTGAAAAATGGAAATAGAGTCGGATAGCAGAGCGCAGATGGAGAAAAACACATCTCCAGGTTCATTACAATATTTATAAAGACAAACTTCACTCTAACAATTTACAACTGAGGTGCAAGCAAGTCCTACGTCTCTGACATCATCACCAAAAACAGTCCTAACGCTCAGGCCTTGTTCACCACAGTTGACAGGCTGACAAACCCTCCTGTGTCAGTGGCAGCTGAACTTCATTCCTCCATGACCTGCAATGACTTTGTCAAATTCTTCACAGACAAAATCCAAAATATTAGACAAGCAGTTGGTACGTCAACAGCAGGTTCAGGATATGTACTGTATCCACCGAAAACCGGTTTAAACACCATCACACTGTTTCACCCCATTAACAGCAAAGACCTGGAGGACATCTTACATTAATTGAACTCCTCCTCTTAATGCCTTCCAGTCTGATTTTAGACAGCACCACAGCACTGAGACGGCTCTGACCAAAGTGTTTAATGACATGCTTGAATACAGACAGTGGAAAAATGCCAGTCTTAGTTTTGCTGGATCTTAGTGCTGCATTTGATACAGTTGACCACAATATGTTACTAGACTGGTTCAAAATGTAGATAACTTTACATCTGAAAAGACAAGAATCACATGTGGAGTTCCCCAAGGTTCCACCATGGGACCTCTTCTGTTTAACATCTACACGCTGCCACTGGCACAGATTATGAAGAACAACAAAATAAAAGTGAGGTGATTAATGACTGGATGTGCCACAACTTTCTCCAACTACACAAAAACAGACTGAGGTCATTGTCTTTGGAGCCAAAGAGAAACGATCACAGGTCACCACAGAGCTTTAATCTTTACACCTAAAAACCACCAACCAGGCCAGAAATATGGGTGTATGGAAAACACCTAAAGACAGTTTGTATTGAAATAGATGCTATATAAATAAAATGAAGTTGAATTTAATGAAATACCTTCATCAATATTCCTTTGCCTGTCTTTTTGGCTATATCTCCCATTAAAATATTAGGACACCTTACATCTCCTTTTTGGAAAATGTAAAAATGGATGGCAAACATTCTTCCACCATCTGAACACAGCTGAACTGAAGCCATCTTCTCTGGTCTTTCCAAATCTAGAAGCCCGATTCAAACATAAATAAATAAAATGTGATTGTGCCCCAT
Source organism: Xenentodon cancila (assembly GCA_014839995.1). Lineage (NCBI taxonomy): Eukaryota > Metazoa > Chordata > Actinopteri > Beloniformes > Belonidae > Xenentodon > Xenentodon cancila. Next base: position 22,566,475 of record CM026206.1, read on the forward strand.
CACAAACAACATGTATTCTATTGGAGAGATAGATAGATAGATAGATAGATAGATAGATAGATAGATAGATAGATAGATAGATAGATAGATAGATAGATAGATAGATAGATAGATAGATAGATAGATAGATAGATAGATAGATAGATAGATAGATAGATAGATAGATAGATAGATAGATAGATAGATAGATAGATAGATAGATAGATAGATAGATAGATAGATAGATAGATAGATAGATAGATAGATAGATATTTCTACTTTCACACAGACCTAACTCACACTCAGCACAGAAAAAAGGCAAACAAACTCATTAAACTGCACTTCACTCACCAGTTTTATTACTCATTGTAAAATCTAAATTATGGGCTAACACATCATTGATAAACTGCAAGAAGAATTTCATGGGAGAGGCCAAGACCATTAGATGAGATATAAATGTAACTGTCCAGCCTTCACATGCGTAAAATGTGGCCACATGTCTGGAAATGTTCCCAGGCTATCTGCCTTAATTGAAACAAAACAACACAAAAATTCATATAACTCATATTTTTAATGATTTTTGAGGTGAGTGAAAACAGATCCTGCACTGTATACTGCATATTTTACTTAACAAAAGGCACTGGTTATATTTAATGGGATCAAAACTTCTCTCTGCCAGTGATAGGTCAGCAAGGTCAGCAGCTTTAATGGCAGAACCAGACTTGGAATGAGGACTTCAAAAAAGACAAAAGTTGACTTAAAGCTGCAAATTATAACCACATTTTGTCATTAGTATTGAATTAGTGGGAGAATGTTTTATTTGTAAAGAGTGTCTCTGTGCTCAAGGGATAAAACAAGATGTTTTTTCAACCAAGTATGTTGACTAAAGGAGAAATATGTCATTTTTATGAAAAAAAAAAAAAGAAATGAAAAGGCCTTTGAAATGTCTTCTTTTTCATATATTCTCTAGGTATGGTCCTGGCACAGATATTTAACTGGGCTCAGGTCTGGAATTTGATCAGGCCTTTCCAAAACCTTGATCCTTAACAAGTTTAGCAATTTCACTGACAGTAGTTTCAATTAAGCTTTAACTGTTGGACAGACGGCTTCACATTTGCCTCTAGATTACTCTGATCTACAAAGGAAAACAACCTCAAGTCATCACCCTTCCACCGCCATGACTGCCAATGGCTATGAGGTGTTTCTGCTGAAATGTTGAGCTTGGTCTCCAAAGATGCTGCAGGCTATTCTGGCCAAACAACTCCACTTTGGTTTCATCTGTACATAAGGCATTGGTTCAAAAGTCTTGTGGTTTCTTCAGATGCAGCTTTGTGAACCTTAGTTGTGCTTCCATGTTCTTTTTAGACAGAAGAGGCTTTATTCTGGCAACCCTTCCAAACAAACTATACTTATTCAGTGTTTTTATAATTGTGCTGTCATGGACTACAACATTTAACATGCTCAGTGAAGCCTATAGTTTCTGAAATGGTTTTTTTTTTTTTGTTTCTTCAAGCATTGCATTTAATCTTGGCATACATTTTGTCAGGGATCCACTCATGTGAAGAATGGCAACTGTCTTGTATGACTTCCACTTGTGTATGTTTCTCACCACAAACTAAACTCAACATTGCTTGGAAATGTTCTTTGTAACCTTTCCCAGAGTGATGTGCAATAGTGATTGCTTCTCTAAGACTATTTCTTGTGTTTATTCCCTCATTGTGTTTACACGTACCTGAATGTTCCAGAGCAGCAAATTGGCAAAAACATGCTTTGATAAAGGTTTACACACCAGGTTATCACTACATGAAGGTCTGATGATTAGCAGCACCTGGCAGCAACTTACACTCGTAACCCCAGAGGAAAGCGTTTAGATTTAGATGACTACAGTACTGTTTTTATTTACCTTTAGTTTCACTCTATAAAATGTACTCCTAATAAAACAAAAACTAAAGGAAGTGTAGGAAGTAAGAATAGCTTGTTTATGAAGTGGTGATAAGGTACAGAGAGGCATGGTGTAAATGTTTTAGTTCAAATCTCAGACAGTGAGCAGATTATTCAACTTTATGGAGAATGGTCCCATTTCAGAATCTCATTTTGGCTTTTGGCATTATTCTTATCACCTCAGTCACCATACAACAACAAAGAAACAACAACCAGATTACCCACAAGGTCAGTTCTCTCAGCTTCTGCACAGTTCATGTGAGGCATACAAGGCAATTTCTCTTGAAATGCCCTCATTGTACCTAAAAAAATTAAAAAAAAAAAAAAGGTTACTTTGGTCAAAATTTCAAAAGACTGCAAAATTAGTTTATCCTGTGATTAAAGATCTTTTGGTTACAAATATAATGTAGTTTCCTCACTCTGTTTTAATTAGTTAGAAAGAAGAATTAGGTTTTCATTACCATTTATATCAACAAATGCTGCAGATTGTCTGATACATAAAATATAGTGTTGCACAGTCATGATTCTA